>CM022675.1:6590831-6608331 GCA_012295275.1 Chrysomallon squamiferum
CGCTAAAAAAAAAGGGATGACAACTCTTTCAAGATAAAACTGTCGTGAATGACGTTCGAAGATTACGTCAGTTTCCGATGTCAGTTCTACTCACTGCCGAATCTCCACGTCTGATACAGCGGGATTCATTCGAGAAGTGAAAACAGCAGGGAAAAGTAATTTAATCTTGTTCCGAGGAGAAAGATTTAAATCGGCTTTGTCCGGGGTTTTTTGTTTTGTTTTTTGTTTGTGCTAGTTTCACTTAAGACTCGAGTTTGTTGGTGTAAGTGTTAGCTTCCGCGTAACGAAAGCATGACGTATGACGTATGACGTCAGAACGAGGCTGTGGAATTGTGGGATATGGTGATGCGTTGTCTTCGGGGGGTGACTGTTGGATTTAAACCATCGACTCGAGTCAGACACAATACACTGATATCAGATACACGTGAATATTGTCTGTGACTTATAGGTTGTGAATGATGAAGTTATGATGATGATGATGATGATGATGATGTGAATGCAGTTATTGCATCATGAGTAAGGATGATGATAATGATGAACGTGATGATTATGATGATCATAATGAAAATCACACCGATAAAGTGGCTCTAATTTTGTACTACTACAACTACCACAACCGTTACTACTACTACATTACTACAACTACCACTATTATTACCACTACTACTGCTACTACTACCACTATTACTACTACCACTCTACTACTACCACTACTACCACTAGTACTACTAATACTACTACAACTACTACTACAGCTACTACTACTACTACTACCACTATTGCCAACATCATTACTACTATTGTTCTCATTAACACCACCATTTTTGTTTCTGCTAGTAATACTACAACAACCACCAGTTATACTATTACTACTGCTGCCGCTACAACTACTACCACTACGATCTAGATTAAATATGAAATATTTTTATGTTTATCGAAGACAGTGGATTCAAATTTAAAATTTCTGTTCCTAAAATGAAAGCTTAAAATTAAGCCAATTTTTGAACAAACGATCTCATTCTTTTGTGTTTTTTCTAATTGTGCCGGCCAAGCCAAGATTTAAATAAATCCTGTAGGATTTATTGGCAACATCAACCTTTAAAAGTAATTTGCTTCTTAATTTTTTCTCTCTCTTTTTTTCTTTCTTTCTTTCTTTTTAATCTTTATCATTTATTTATTTACTTAGTAATTAGATTATTTGTTTACTTACATATTTACTTATTTACTTTATTACTTACGTATTTATTGTTACTTTTCCTTATTATTTTCATCCATTTGTTCTTTTATTTTACTGGGGTTTTTTTTTTTATATCTTTAACTACTTTTGTTTCTTCTGTAGATACATCTGTGACACAACACGGCTGTGGTGTCAGTTCATTTAAGAAAAAACATATTTAAAATATTTTTTATATTGTAAATTACTTTAGATGATTGAAATTTTGATATGAACACGGTAGGTATACTTATATAATTTTATCTATGATCACACACACAGGTGAATAAGAAGGTAAAATTAATTTTGTTTTAAATTAAGTAATACTGCTAATAATAGGTTAAGATTTATCATGACAATTTACAAAGAGCAACAGAAAAGTTTGTTTGCTTACTGTTGCAAGTTTAAGATACATCTCTCTCTCTCTCTCTCTCTCTCTCTCTCTCTCTCTCTCTCTCTCTCTCTCTCTCTCTCTCTCTCTCTATCTATCTATCTATCTTCCTCTCTCTCTCTCTTTGTCTTTCTCTGTTTTGTTCTCTCTGTTTTCTCTCTATCTCGTTTTCTATATATCTCTCTGTCTGTTTATGAGAGAGAGAGAGAGAGAGAGAGAGAGAGAGAGAGAGAGAGAGAGAGAGAGAGAGAGAGAGAGAGAGAGAGAGAGAGAGATTTATTCTATTAAAAATAAAAAGACATCAAGCCATTCTGTAACCATAAAAATGTACTTACATTTCGGAGAAAACCTGCTTTTTCCCTGTCAAAGTCCGAGCAAGAATTTCGTGCAAGAAAACGCAAGACTGAAACACACTGGTCTACAATCTGCTTCAAACGCATGTCGATAAAAGAAGTTAAGGAACTGATTTAAAATCGCGACGATCGCGAAATTAATAACTGAAAGGAAAACGATTCACGAGAACTATTAAACTTACCCCAACAACAACAACAACAACAACAACTTTTCTGTGGTCGTCTTCAGGATTATTCTTCCACCATCAGCAACGTCTGCTATTTCAATCCTTACCCACGGACCCAAATAATTAAATATCCAGTTAATTCTCGAAAGCAACGCAGCTTTTCAAATACGATCACTGATGACATTATACGACGCATTGAAGAACGGATATTGCGAGAAAGCCGAAACATCATTTTCTTTTCCATTTATTTAAGCGTTTTAAATCCCGCCATTCACAAAACACGACCTGCCAGTAGCATGACGTGGTTGCTAAGCAACGTCACCCTCCATCCAAGATGCTTTCTCAGAGAAGCAAGGGAAAAAATGAGCGTTAACGGCACCCAGAGCCGCGAAAAGCGAGAAGCACGCGAGGAGGGTTTGTCTGAAAACAGATAACGAAAGATCCAGCATCATCAGAATTGACATGCAAATGTCACTGATTGAAAGACCGATAGAAAAAGAGAAAAAACGAAAAAAACAACAACGAAAAAACGATAGAGATTTAAATTCTTCATGAATCTAAATATTATTGTTGGTGTGTATGTGTTTGTCTGAACGTTCGTATGTGTGACTGTGTGTGTGTGTATTTGTCTGTCTGATGGATGTAAGTAAAAACGTAAGTAAGTATGGATGTATACATGTTTGTATGAATGTATGTGTGCGCATGTGTGTAGGTGCGTCTGTTTGTCTGTTTGTCAGTCTGTACGTACGTATGATATATATATATATATATATGTA
This sequence comes from Chrysomallon squamiferum, assembly GCA_012295275.1. Classification (NCBI taxonomy): domain Eukaryota; kingdom Metazoa; phylum Mollusca; class Gastropoda; order Neomphalida; family Peltospiridae; genus Chrysomallon; species Chrysomallon squamiferum. Next base: position 6,593,732 of record CM022675.1, read on the forward strand.
TGTGGTTCTGTCTGTCTTTCTTTCTTATCTCTCACCATTTTTTTTTTTTATATATACCTCAGGTACCTTCAACCAGAAACCACAGAAATTAGGAAAAATAAAATAATAATAATAAAAAAATAAGAATAAGAAGAAAAGATAAAATAAAACTCTTCATGTAACTGGATGAGTTTGCACCACGAAACCTCTGCCTTTGTTGAAATGATACAAAGTTATAAACAGAGATTCAATAACTACCAGAGCTCTTTCTCTCTCTCTCTCATATATATATATATATATATTTATTTACTTTTTTTTATTTCATTCCTTGTTTTTTCTTTTCATCCATTTACACGAATTGTAGATTTCTTTACATGAATATTTAGTTTTGTTTTGTTTTGTTTTGTTTTGCTTTGTTTTGTTTTGTTTTGTTTTGTCTTCTGTGTTTATAGGAGATTCCAGTTGGTATCAGGTTTTCAATTATTAATATATTCATGTATTTCTTTCATACATACATACATACATATATATACATACATACATACATACATATATACATACATACATACATACATACATATATATATACATACATACATACATACAAATAATTGAAATAACTGACCAAAGTACACTGTAATAAACATTACAATAGTCAACTTTAAATCAACTCGAATACAGGGAGATTAAATTAGAAAATTACTCTTTTTAAGAATAAAAAAATTCCTGTACCACTACGTTCATTAATTCTTAAATACAAACATGCACACACACACACACACACACACACACACACACACACACACACACACACACACACACACACACACACACACACACACACATTAAACATTCATACACACATACATAGAGCTTTTTTCCAAATCGATCAAAATTAAATTGATGTACAAAGAGACTTGAATTTATAAAATTTTACGAATATTTATTAGTAAATATGCTCTTTTCAGCGAAAAACGCTTTCCTAATATGTTTGCTCACGCTACGGTTTTTGCATTCGCACAAAAAAGCAACCATCTCACAGCGTGACACGAAAGCGTTTTAGCAAGAAGAGATCACCCAGTTGTGTAAAATGAACTTTAGCGATGAATACAAAATCTGTGACAGTGTAAGAGACAGACAGACAGACGACACACACACACACAGACAGATATAAAGAGAAACACTGAGATAGATAAAAAGACAAAAAGATAGATAGATAGACACATAGATATATAGATAGAGAGATAGACAGACAGGTAGAGAGATCTAGATAGAGATAGTCAGACACACAGTTAGATAGATAGATAGATAGATAGATAGACAGACAGACAGACAGATATACAGACAGACAGATAGGTCCATAAATAGGTAGATAGATAGATAGAGATAGATAAAAACATAGATACATAGATAGACAGACAGACAGACAGACAGACAGACATATAGATAGATAGATAGACAGACAGGAAGATAGACTGAGAGACAGATAACTAGACAGATGGATCGATGAATGGATGGATCGATGGATAAATAGTATAAATAGATAGACAAACAGAACGATAACGAGAGAAAAAATATAAGAAGGAGATATGTGTATACCGATAGATGGCTAGATAGACAGAGAAATAGACAGATTGATAGACAGATAGACAGGCACACAAAACAAGACGGAAAGAAACCCAATCCCACACACACACACACACACACACACACACACACACACACACACACACACACACACACACACACACACACACACACACACACACACACACACACACACACATACAGACAGACAGACACAGAGATAAACAGATGACTAGGGAAACGCTGACATATTGAAGACGATAAAAGATTAGTTACGACAATTTTCTTGACATTTAACTTGCAAACGCCTTTCAGAAGCAATATGTTACCTAAGGTTTAGCGTAATGGGAGACGTCTGCACCAGCACAGACGTGTCAGGCGATGCTTCCCGGAGGGCAGACGTCAAACATCAGCGGTCGTTAACCTTTAGCCTTGGACGGCAATTTGCGTCCACTTCGTTTTCTCCGGACCAATTTCTGTGACGTCCGCGCGCGCCTCACTTGATAGGCTCGCTCTGTGTTTGACTTGATAGGCTCGCTCTGTGTTTGACTTGATGGGCTCGCTCTGTGTTTGACTTGATGGGCTCGCTCTGTGTTTGATTTGATGGGCTCGTTCAGTGTTTGACTTGATAGGCTCGCCCTGTGTTTGACTTGATGGGCTCGCTCAGTGTTTGACTTGATAGGCTCGCCCTGTGTTTGACTTGATGGGCTCGCTCAGTGTTTGACTTGATAGGCTCGCTCTGTGTTTGACTTGATAGGCTCGCTCTGTGTTTGACTTGTGGCTGGTGGTCACAGCAGTGTCAGGAAATAATGGAAGTTGGAATGAGGAATTTGTGTGATATTCCAGTCCTAATGGCTGTGGTAGAAATGTTAGAATGACTGTGATTTTCTTTCTTGTTTTGTGTCGTTTTTGTGTGTGTGTGTGTGTGTGTGTGTGTGTGTGTTCTGGTTTTCGTTTTCTAAGTTGTGGTTTTCTTTTTCTAATGTTGTGGTTTTGTTTCTTGTATTTGTGTGATATTCCAGTCTTAATGGCTGTGGTAGAAATGTTCGAACGACTGTTTTTCTTTCTTTTTCTCTTTCTCTCTCTCTCTCTCTCTCTCTCTCTCTCTCTCTCTCTCTCTCTCTCTCTCTCTCTCTCTCTCTCTCTCTCTCTCTCTCTCTCTTTCTCTCTCTCTTTCTCTCTTTCTTTCTCTCTCTCTTTCTCTCTCTTTCATTCTCTTTCTCTCTCTCTGTCTCTCTCCCCTTTATCTCTCTCTCTCTCTCTGTCTCTTTGTTTTAATTAAACAGTTTGTCATTTCGATACTATTTTAATGACGAAGGAGTACTGAGCGAGTGAAAAAAACAAAACCCAACAACCTAAAACTCTAAAAATCAAAATAAGAAAAGAACAAAAGCGAGGAGAAAAAAAATATTTGTTAATCAAAAGAAAACGTAGCAGTGACTTTCTGACACGTTTGTTAATTAATACGAGTTATTTATAAAATATTCTGGACGAAAAAAAAAAAGAAGAAAAAAGTAAAAGAAAAGAAAAAGAAACAGACAAAGCCCTTATCGTATGTCTCTGTACAGAACCGAAATGGTACACGCTTAGAAGGACTAATGAAATACCGTTATCAGCCACAATGTTACCACGCTTTTAAGTATTCGTTCTCGCAGTGTGGTTATTTCTAGGCTTCGTTTTGAGGACAAATGAACTTGGAAAGTGATTTATTTTGGAACTCTTCTAATTAAAAAGTGTTATTAAAAGTTAAAGTGAATAAAAGATAAATATAAAGATGTTTAAATGCTTCTCGCTTTTCTATGTTTTTGCTTTCTGTAAGTATTTGTTTATCTCTCTGTCTGTTTGTCTTTTTCTTTCTCTCTCTGTATCTCTGTTCTCTGTCTCTCTTTCTGTCTCTATATCTGTTATCTCTCTTTCTCTCTCTCTCTCTCTCTCTCTCTCTCTCTCTCTCTCTCTCTCTCTCTCTCTCTCTCTCTCTCTCTCTCTCTCTCTCTCTCTCTCTCTCTCTCTCTCTCTCTCTCTTTCTTTCTCTTTCTCTCTCTCTCTGTACATTTTTCAACCCATTCCCTTTTCCCCGGTGTCCTTCAGATGAAACTAACAAATATTTGTTATTTACGAATATAAATAATCCTGTTTAACATCTTTAATGAAGTTTACACGGAATTCCCAAGAAGCTGTCATGATGTAATTTCTTAAATTCATTTTCAGTGCCATGTGGCTTGTTTCAATGCCGATAGGTACATTGGTGTCATTCTCCGACAAACTCACAGAAACTTAGTGTGCAATTTATTTACTTTCTTTCACATATATATATATATATATATAAATATATATATATATATAAACTGTAATTTCAAAAAAAAATGGGTACAGAGGTTTTCATTTTGATAGATGTTCCTTGGGACTACAGACAATTTATTTCGGTTTCTTTAAAGTTGTCAATTATATATACGTGAAAATAGAGGTTTTAGAAAATTAGGATCAGTAATTTTTTTTTTTTTTAAATAGAAGTTTCAGTTATCCCGATTATTAATGTAATTTAGTGTTTGGTGACTTCAATCACAGATGAAGTTGTGGCTTCGATAAACTCTGCTATTTTATCTTTAATGTCTTTAAGTACAAAAGCGTCAACAGCATCGATAGCTTGTTGTGTCGATTATGGAAAAGTCTGGTGAAAGGTTATCGTTGTGTTCTCTTTGTTCTTATAGTCAGAAGTTTAATAAATATCGATTTTTTTTTTTTTTCCCCCGATTTGTTTCTCATTGACCTTCGTACTGATAGAGAATCATGATTTACTGATAATCGTGAAAAAAATATAAAATGATCATTAGAGTTTAGCCGGTCCGCTGTTATTATATAAAGAAAAATAGAGAATAATAATAATAATAATGAAAAAAAAAAAAAATACGGTGGAAAAAATAAAATAAAATCAATAACTATTGTCCTTTTTTTTTTTTTTTTTTCTCGTTCATTTCACTAACATTTTTCCATGTTTCTAGTTGCGAGTGTGAATCTGCGGAGAGATACATGATAGATATGTATTTTTTGTCTTCTTTTTTTCTTCTTTCTTCTTCTTTTCTTTGTGAGATATCGTTAAAAAAAAAAAATATATATATACATTGACAGCTTGAGAAATGTAACTATTGATGTTCCGTTCTTGAAGTTTTTTTTCTTTTCTCATGACTGCAGGTATGTTATTGTTGATTATTGTAGGTGTGTTAGCTATTAGCATACAGTTTATTGATTATTATTTTTTTTTTGATTTTTTAAAAATCTGTGGTATGTGTTGACGTATATTTTAGCCATTGTACGCTCAATGTTTTACTGTTTTTGTCGAAGGAGAGAAAATGTGAGAAAGAGCGAAAGATAAAATTGTTTTATGTCGAATAGATAGATGGAAGGAAGGATGAATGCATGGATGGATATAAAGGCAGATAGACAGAGAAACACACACACACACATATATATTTCTCTGTCTGCCTGTCTATCTATCTAACTGTGTTTATCTTTCTGTCTATCAAACTATCCACCCATCTAGCCATCTATTTCTCTAATTACCTACCTACCTATTTCTCTAATTACCTACCTACCTATCTGTTTATTTGTCTGTCTATCCATCTATCTATCTCTCTGTACATCTATCTGTATATATAAATGTATATTACACACACACACACATAGATAGAGAGACAGACAAATAGATAGATACACACTGGTTTACATGTGATGATTTTCTATAGAAAACTCATGTGATGATCATGATGAAAAAAATAATAACAACAACAAAAACAACACTGTAATAATGATGACAACGACGACAACGACAACGATAACTACAACAACAACAAATAATAATAATAATAATGATGATGATGATAATAATAATAATAATAATAATAATAATAATAATAATAATAGTAATAATAATAATAATGATAATAATAATAATCATTAAGAAGAAGAAGAAGAAGAAGAGAGACAACAAAAAAAAAAAAACTATTATAAATAAATTTCCCATTCTACCCGGTGTTTCGTAATGTGATTATGAATTTTTTTAACCTTTACGAATATGTTCAGTTTATAAAGTGTGTGGGTTATTAAGATACTTTAAAATCAATTTCTTTTTTATCTTTTTTTCTTTTTTCTTTAACAAAAAAGCTATAGTAATAAATACAACAACAAAACGCCTACATTTTTTTCTCTTTCTTTTTCTTGTCATATACAATCAAAATTGACATTAAAAACAATTTCGACTTATAACCTTTAAAAAAAAAAATAATAACGTATTAACGCTGATATTGGGTATTTATTTATTCGCCTTGTAATTTAAAGGTTAATATTTTCCAAGATCGATAACTATGTCAATGCCGTATTTAATGTAAAAAAAACCCTACAAAACATTACTTTGTTTTATTTTTATTTTTTTCCCGTATGCAGTCAGTTTAGTTAAACTCAAGCTTTGTTTAGAATGTTATTGTTGAACAAACAAGTGAGAAACTGTAGGAAAAGAGATAAAAAAAAAAGATGTTTTTGTAAAAAAAGGTTGCGGTAACTGAAATGTGATATGTTTACTTACGACGGTAAATAAGTGCTAGGAAAATAAGTGTAGTTTACCGTATTGGTTTAATTTTGCAGACAGTGATCTACTTAATATTCTGATAAACAAAAATAACATTAACAATAAACAAATACAATAACAGCAGCAGCAGCACAAACAACATCCACAATAACAGCACCAGCAACAACAATTCAATAGCAACAAAAACATCCACAATAACAGCAACAACAACACAATAACAACAACAACATCCACAATAACAGCACCAGCAACAACAACACAATAACAACAACAACATCCACAATAACAGCAACAACAACAATAAAGATAATAACAACAACAATAATCATAATAATAACAACAGCAACAACAACCATAATAACAACAACAACATCCACAATAGCAGCAACAATAACGACAACAACAACAGCAACAACAATAATAACAACAATCATAATAATAATAACAGCAGCAGCAACAACAGCAACTACAACTACTGCTACTACTATTACTATTACTATTACTGATTCTACTACGACTACTGCTACTACTACTACTACTTCTGCTACTGTGATAAATGAATTAAGCTGAGGTAATCATTTTAGTAATAATAATCGATATTAATTGTAGAGAAAAATGTTTTCTGTGTTTTACAACTTATTTAAGTGCGTCAAGTTTCGTTTTGCTTTCCTCTTCAAACCAATCATTTCTTTTTATTTCTTTTTTATTTCTTTTTTATTCTGAAGATAATCTTATTGAATTTCCGTCACAGAGAAACTTCCGATCAAAGCAATACAAGAAATAACACCATTATCATGTGACTCATTCTACTTCCTGTCATGGCAAAAAATAAAAAAAAAATAAATAAATAAAAAATAAAATAAAAATAAAAAAATATAATAAAATATAAATGCTATCTCAAACCTTTCATTATTACTTTGATATCAGATGAAAGAAATAAAAATAAATAAAAATAAATAAATAAATAAATAAATAAATAAATAAATAAATAAATAAATAAATATTACAGATAAGAATTAATTGGAACTTTGGTACAGATATGAAAAAAAGAATAAAAAGAAGTAATACAAAATAAAACAACAACAACAACAACGATAAAAATGATGACGATAATAATAATAATAAACTTAATCATCATCAACAGCAGCAGCATCAGCAGCACTATAAGACAATTAAGAAGATGCACAATGAAATGTTTGCCTCTTGCAACTGACAAGTCTACAACTGCACAGTTTTTTTTGTAATCATTAAACAACTCGTTATGTCCATGATACACACACGCACTCACACACACACACGCACTCACACACACACACACTCACACACCCACACACACAAACGCATAGAGTGAAGCCTGACTAAGCGGTAGACAAAAATCTACACAAATCGTTTCCAGCTTTTGTAAGCAAAACTCGTTTGCACTCTCTGAATTACAAGATGACTCGGACTGTCAGTCAACAGCTTACACGGACTGTCAGAAAGNTCAGCAGCTTGTCAGTCAGGATGAATTGCAAGTGGTAGAGTTAGGCTGTGGGAAGACCTGATAGAAAGATCAAAAGTTTCAATGATCTCAGAGACTTCGTTTCATACTCTCTTTGCCTGTTGTCTAGTAGTTTTTAAGAATATGAGATAGATAGAGAGATTAGATAGATAGATAGATAGATAGACACACAGATTGATAGACAGATAGATAAAAACACAGATAGATAGACAGACAGACAGACAGAGAGACAGACAGACAGAGAGACAGACAGGTTGACATACAGATAGACAAATAGATGTATAGAGGTAGACAATTAGATAAATAGATAGATAGATATACAGATTGATAGACAGATAAAAACATAGATAGACAGACAGACAGACAGACAGACAGACAGACAGATAGATAGATAGATAGATTGATTGATTGACTGAGTGACTGATTGATGAAAATATAGTTAGATAGATAGGTAGGTAGGTAGGTAGATAGATAGATAAAAAACACACAGATATATAAATAGATAGAAAGATAGACAGATTAATTGATAGGCAGATAGGTAGATAGACACATAGACAGACACACAGACAGATAGACAGACAGATATGTAGATAGATAGATAGACAAGTTGAAAGACAGACAGACACACAGATAGATAGATAATTAATAAAACACAGATAGATAGACAAATTGACTGACAGGTAGAGAGAGAGAGAGAGAGAGAGAGAGAGAGAGAGAGAGAGAGAGAGAGAGAGAGAGAGAGAGAGAGAGAGAGAGATTTTGACAGACAATCAGACAGTAAGAGAGACAGAGAGTTAGGTGAATGTGTAGACAGAGAGAGATAAAAAAAATATCTTTATTTGACAGAAGATTATTCACCAGCAACGGAAGACAGAAAATTGGTATCTGTGGATTGGTTGGCATTTCAGTTTTACAGCGAGTGAGTAATTACTGGAAGCTGTTATATCACCAAATGAGGCAAGCGATTTGACAAGTCAAGCTAAGATCAAGAAGAAGACGGGGAAAAAAAAAAAAATAATAATAAATCTAATTCTGGTAAAGACGCATAATCTGAAATTACCTGATTCCACGGCGAAACACGCCGAATTTCACCCAAGACGTGCAATTACAAATCTGGCTGTTTCCATGGTCACGGGGAATGAAAAGTTAATGACCATTCGTGAGGTTGCCGAGCTGATGAAAGTCTGAGTTACATGTGAGGACGTTGCTGCACTGTGTTGCTGAGGGGCGAAAAAAATCGATGACGGGAGCGATCAGGTTTGCCATGTATCTGAGGATATACGTTCATGTTTCTTTTCTTTTTTCATTTAAAAAAAAAATTAATTTTATTTTTTTTAAAACGTTTCTCTGAAGTTTTGAAGAAATTATTCTTTGTCCTCGGTTTACAAAAAAATTTCATAAATGTAAATTAAATGATATGTTATCAATACGTCGTAGTCGTAGGTGACAAGCGACATTTCATCGGTGTAATTTTGGGGGTTTCAGAATGGTCAATTCTCACTTCAAAGCGCTGTGAAATTAATCGACATTTCAAGCTTTTCGTGTTCTCACAGCGCCTGCACCCGTCCTGGTTTGATGCTAATAACAAACTGTTAACCGACACGAAAAACACGTGATTTTTTTTTTTTTTTTTTTTTTTTACATCATTTCCTTCCCCTTTGTTTGTCCGAACGTCTTTTATTTAACTCCGTGAACTAATTTCCTCCAAAACAATCGTGTGTCCGTTCGTCATTGAATCCGTCAGATAACCGAATGATAAAATTTACCTTTGGTGTGAGAGAAGGCAAAAACAAAGTTCCCGGTTCTTTACACAGTGTTAAATAAATAATAAATGAATTTAATGGAAAGCAGAAAACACAACCTTTGTCCGAACAGAAAGGAAAATCTGATGGCTTTAAATCCGAGTAAATTATTTAATTAAAAGAACTGAAGAATAAAATGAAAATACTTGAATTTCTTTTTTATTTAAAATATAATAGATTACCGAAGCTGTAAAATTAAAAGAGAGAGAGAGAGAGAGAGAGAGAGAGAGAGAGAGAGAGAGAGAGAGAGAGAGAGAGAGAGAGAGAGAGACTTTTTAAATTTGAAACAGAAGAGAAATACATATTTCATTATGTAAGTAAACAGATTATTAATAGCAACAAATTATAAACGAAAAATGTTAGTTCTCATAGGTCATTTATAGGTTTGTGGATGTCTGCGTGCTTACGTCCATCGGTTTGTCTGTGTGTGTGTGTGTGTGTGTGTGTATATTGTGTGTGTGTGTGTATTAAGCTTGCATCAGCCTTAATTCAATATGCATATTCTAATCCATTTTGTGAATATTAATCCAGCGTGCGAACACTGTACCACCACTAATCTTATGTGTAACATGCACATTGCAAATAGTGAACTCACTGTATAATTACTTATCTATTTTATGAATACTAATCCACTTTGTAAATACTTAACGGCACCATTATGGACCATTAATGTTCAGCGGTGTGAATACTAACTCGTTTTATGAATACTGATTCACTGTTTGAATACTAATCCATCGTATAAATACTAACTCATTTTATGAATAATGTTCCACTGTATGAACACTGACCCAATTTTGTGAAAAGTGATCTGCGTGTGAGTACTGATCCCTTCTGTAAATAGTGACCCAAACGATTAGCCTGAATAGCAAAATACGTCTACTAATCTACTGTATGGATAGTGATTCAATGTTGGAATAATACTAACCTAACTTTACTGCAAATCGATCGATGCACGAATACTCTGCTACAAATTGATCTATGTATGAATACTGGCTTACCGTATGAAAAGTGTAACTACTAATCCGCTTTACAAAATTATCCCACCGTGTATGGAAAGCCAATAAAAACGTGTTTAGTTCGAACTACTAATTAGCCAAACTACAACGTGAGGCTGAGAAAATAGATTTCTCTGTAAAAAAAAATGTTTAAATTAACTTGAAATCTTATTATACTTCCCACAGATCAAAAAGAAAAAAAAAAAAAAAATTAAATATTTCGCTGATAGACAAAAATCGACGTTCAAAGCGGATAAGCAATGAACTGAAAGAAAACATTTTTTTTTTATTATTATTTTTTTTTTTTTATATATATCTCGCCGTTATTGGTTATAACGTGTTAAATACTCGGTTTTAAGATGAAACGGAAAAGAACGAATCAGAACTAATTTTAGCTGCAGGTTCTTATTCTTTGCAGCTACGTTTTTAAAATCTGGAACTGCATGGTGGAAACTGTAACTGGATATTTAACGATATTTTATATTATATTAATTAACTGTTATCAGATTGCTAGATTGGTACTGGAGAGGAACCCATCCGCTACTGGTTTCTTGTTATCTTATGTAATTATCTCTCTCGCCATGCATGGGGTTAATAATGATACAGATGATGAGATAAGAAACCCGCTACGTCGTGGGCTACATTTGAGCAGCTTAGCAGAAAGTAATCTTATATAAACACCTTCCCTTAAACTGGATAACACAAATCTCATTTTGTAACAAACTAGTCATGGGATTTTGTCTGGACTGGGGAAATAACCAAGCAGGAGCACCGGGAAAGATCGACTGGTAACAATGAAGCTTATTCTTGAATGATAGTAAATGTTCAAATGACTTAAGAGGTTTATATATTTATCTACGTACCTACCTGTCTACCTACCTGTCTATCTATCTGTATGTCTATATATCCATCCATCCATTCATCATCCATTCATCCATTCATCCATCCATCCATCCATCCATTCATCCATCCATCCATCCATCCATTCATCCATCCATCCATCCATCCATCCATCCATTCATCCATCCATCCATCTATCTATCTCTATCTGTCTGTCTACCTGTCTCTGTCTCTCTGTCTGTCTGTCTTTCTATCTGTCTGTCTATCTATCTATCTATCTATCTATCTATCTATCTATCTATCTATCTATCTATCTATCTATCTATCTATCTATCTATCTATCTATCTATCTATCTATCTATATAGATTTATATAGAATCTACAGTCATTTATCCACCACGAAGTACTTTTAGTTTTGCTTCTTTATCACTGATAAATATTTTTTTGCTCTCAGAGATTTTCTCCCAAACAACGACAAACAGTAACAAACTTACATCATTAATATTTTCTATGAAACTTTAGACGTTATCTTTTCAGTCACATATCACTAAGTATCTTTATGAGTTTCTTTCATGTTTACTCCAGCAAAGTGTTTTTCTGATACAGAACTTCTCAATCTGGGTTCTTCAGACTGAAATGAACATCAGTGGAAACTGCTAACAGGACAGAATCTTTCAGCCATTAAAACTGAATCTAGAAGACAAAACGTCTAACACTGACGACATCCAGTGTAATTGCAGTGCTGTGGACTGATCGTATCAGTGTCGTACAAAAGATTTGCTGAATCATTTCCTCTTCCACGTTTTTATCGTTCTCGAAGAGAAAACTGAAAAATATACCACAGTGGAGAGTCTGGACTTTTATTTTATTTATTTTATTTCATTTTAAGGAATTTAATTTAAGAAGTAAAACTGTATATCTGTCTTTAAATCAAACATCGACACTTTAATCTTCCATCCTTCTTCCTAACCATACTCCCATCCGTCTCCATTAAAAAAACACACATCTCCATCCATTCACCCATCTACCTTCACATCTCCATCCATTCACCCATCTATCTACGCATCTCCATCCATTCACCCATCTACCTTCACATCTCCATCCATTCACCCATCTACCTACACATCTCCATCCATTCACCCATCCATCTACACCCCATCCATTCTATCTATCTACACATCTCCATCCATTCACCCATCCATCTATACATCTCCATCCATTCACCCATCTATCTACACATCACCATCCATTCACCCATCTATCTACACATCTCCATCCATTCACCCATCTATCTACACATCTCCATCCATTCACCCATCCATCTACACATCTCCATCCATTCACCCATCTATCTACACATCTCCATCCATTCACCCATCCATCTAAACATCTCCATCCATTCACCCATCTATCTACACATCTCCATCCATTCACCCATATATCTACACATCTCCATCCATTCACCCATCTATCTACACATCTCCATCCATTCACCCATCTATCTACACTTCACCATCCATTCACCCATCTATCTACACATCGCCCTCCATTCACCCATCTGTCTACACATCTCCATCCATTCACCAATTCGTATCCTCATTTATTCATCCCAGTCTGTTTTACTCGTCCAGAAAGCCAAACATCTTCTCCTTTCCGTCCACTCGATCAAACACCCACCCATCTCCACCCATCTTCACCCATCTGCCCGTCCACACACCCATCTATCTGAGTCGATCTACCACCCAGAAATTTTTCTGTTTCCCTCACGTCTCTGTTTACATGAATCCACGAGCCCATACATCAATCTATCTCCTTCTATCCATCAACAATTTTATGTTCACATACTTATCTATCTCAGTCTATCTATCCCCCCCATACCCTCGTCTGTCTATCTATTTCCATCTACCCGTATTCACAGCCATCTTTTCATCTCCATTCATCCATATTTAACGATAATGGCGTCTGTTTTCATTTCATATAACTCATAAAACTGTATTTATGTTTTTTTGTTTTTTTTTAAACTGAATCACACAGAATTTATTTCTCTTCATCGTGTTGTTTTATTTTCTATCAGACTTTGATTTTGTTTCTTGCTCTGCACTTGTTTCACCGCGCCCTAATCAGTTTTGTTTGAACCAGCTGAAGTAAAGCTGTTTATAGAAACTGTTATGTTTCGTTTAACCTACAAGAGAGAACACAAGAATAACAATTTTGTTACGTTAATAAGGAAACGCATTGACAAGTGAAATTCAAAACGAAAATAGAAACAGCGGTGATTCAGATAAACCCTTAACATCTTCGTGTGTGTGTGTGTGTGTGTGTGTGTGTGTGTGTGTGTGTGTGTGTGTGTTTGTTGTTGTTTTGTTTTTTTATCTTTCGTTTGTATGTTATCAATCAACGAATTTGTGCAACAACGCCTCGGTGGAATGATTATTGTGTTTCAAGCGTTTGCTTTGTTTATCACAGCGAGAGAGATAGGAAACCCGCTTAGGTTACTCTTTTAGTAGGAGATGGTTATTTAATCAATGAACTGAATGGAACGTTACGAGCCGGTGATTGCTTTGTTTTAGCAGGAAGCTGTGTTTTTATTATTCCTTCCCACAGGCAGGAAAGAATAGAGATAGAGAGAGAGAGAGAGAGAGAGAGAGAGAGAGAGAGAGAGAGAGAGAGAGAGAGAGAGAGAGAGAGAGAGAGAGAGAGAGAGAGAGAGAGAGAGAGAGAGAGAGAGAGAGAGAGAAGATATATTTCATTTCCAATACTCGTTCCGTGCATTGTATAAAAAGTTCTTGCGTGAACGTATTTCATATTTTCTTTTGATTATTCTAATATCTTAGTATATCCGCTGCCTCTTCCTTGTCTTTGATTTTATATGGTTACTCTGATCGCGTCTTTCTCGCTAATGCTTTGTCTCAGCCCTCGCTGTATTTCTGTGTTCATTAGAAGAGAAACTGTCACATTGTAATTATCAGTATATTAACAAAATGATAGGAAGAAAAGGTTTCACTGGAATTTGCTAGACCATTTTCTTTGTGTAGTTGTATCACACATACACACACAAACACACACATATATACATACATACATACATACATACATACATACATACATACATACATACATACATACATACATACATACATACATACATACATACATACATACATACATACATACATACATGCATGCATGCATACAAGCATATGTACTTGGTATCAAATAATGCACACATTCAGGTACTTACAACAACATCATAAAGATAGATGTATACAAGCAGATACACGCTGAATCCAGATTCTTGCAAACATAAACATACAGAC
>CM022675.1:6610831-6615831 GCA_012295275.1 Chrysomallon squamiferum
ACCCGAAACAAGCATTCACGAGGGAGTCGATTATGCGCGGTCTATTGATTAAATCATACACACGTTATCTCGAGTCGTCAACGATATAGAAATTTAAAAAAAAAGAAAAGAAATTTAAAAACATTCTTTAGCAGAAATTTGACAGTTACAGCTCGTAACCTCTCTCTTAGCATGTGATAGAAAATGTTTGACCAAAAAAAAAAAAAAAATTAGATAAAAAGAAGTGCAAACAGAAATCGAATCAGCTGAAAAATTGTCGAGTTCTAAAATCGGATCACGGGCAGAAACTAGTTCGTCTGGACAAAGAGTGAAGCCTTGAAAGCTGCAGTCTGGACAACGTTGTCGCTGTCGTTACATAAGTCTTAGTTCTAAAACTCGCTGCTAAAACGATCAATGTGAGAGGCAACAGCGAGAAATCGCATTAAAACCGAAGAAATCTCTTAAACTGTGGCGGACAAAGGTTTTTGTGGGGCCCTGAAGTCTGAACAGTTATGGCGGCCATTTGCAAGCAGCAGTGAATTCTGGGTAACTACTCTAATCTTCTTCTAGTCCAGTGTTCCATGACAGGTTTCAAAAACTTTAGACACAAATCAAATTTTGATTAATTTTTTGAGAAATGTGGGTTAAAGCCGTTTCTGGTGCCCTTCAGTGATTAGAGTCGTGAAATTTTAGGTTTATTAGTTTTATAACAGATACACGCACCAGCTCTTAACAGAACGTATTCATAGCGTTTTTTATGAAATATTTTTACAGAAGAAATTTGTTAACAGAACTTGTTAATGGGGCATTTCCAGAAATCACATTTTAACATGTATTAACAGAACATATAAATAAACAGGGCATCACGTGAACTCATATTTGTACAGGAAAAAAATTATTAATAGAACACATTAATAGGTAAGTCTTATGGAAAAAGGTTATTTCAAAAAAAATATATTGTATTAACAATATAACGTATTAAAAGGGCATTTCAAGAAACTACTTTTTAACAAGAAATGTATTAACTGAACGTATAAATCAGTAATTTTAAAAAGAAATTAACAAGAATGTATTAATAAAAAAACAAGAATAAACAAACTCAATAAATTTACAGAATTTTCTTTTTAAAACAGAACCTATTTCTAAATAAGAAATTTTAACTGAAACACTTTACTAACAAAACGTATTAATATAACACCTCAGTACAGTTAAATAAACGCGAAGTTAGGTCAAAGATGATGTTTGCATAATGATCAGACTAGAGAGGAAACTCGCTCAATGACTCTATAGATCACTCTTACAGTTCAGCTGTAAATTATCGTTAAATCAACTTCTTCCCTGGAAATGAGAAAAACACACAAAATTTTTATTTTTATTTATTTTGATAAATCGGTTGCCGAGCGCTTGGTTTTGAACGGGAAATTGCTCAATTAATCATCTGCTGAGAATTGATCTTGCAGCCTGTTACGTCTCTCAATAAAACTAGAACGCGTTCCAATTTAATGGCCTCACGTACAAAAATCACCCTCCTCCTAATGTCCGATGGGAAATTATTCAAAATACTCAAATCTTTTACGTAAACATGTTATTTTTTTTTTTTTTCCAGTATCATTGGACTTTCAGATTCGATGTAGACATTTTCACTGATACTCCCACTAAATTCCCCTTCACTGCTATCACGTGGTTGATATTGCCTAATAAACCTGATCGAGCAACGCATAAAACTCGCACGCTATCTTAGCGACTGTCGAGAACGAGCCGTTATCGTCAGTGGATCGAATTTGTACGTTATCCACGGGATTAGGAAAATTATATACACTGAATAAGAATCTCATTTTGCTCTGAATCGTGTACTGCATCGCGTTTGCGGTTAAATATGCCGTGAAATCTGAGAAAGGTCTAGAAAACTGATACCGTAGTATTCTGAGAATACACAAGGTTTTTTTTATTTTTATTTTTTTTATTTTTATTTTTATTTTTTTGAGTTTTTTTTTTTTTTGACAATTTTAGTTTGGACATTATTCTGCAAAA
The DNA here is from genome assembly GCA_012295275.1 of Chrysomallon squamiferum. Taxonomy (NCBI): domain Eukaryota; kingdom Metazoa; phylum Mollusca; class Gastropoda; order Neomphalida; family Peltospiridae; genus Chrysomallon; species Chrysomallon squamiferum. The sequence goes on from CM022675.1 coordinate 6,612,842, forward strand.
TGGCCGACGTGAAATTTATTTTTAAAAGTTTTGTCACAGTATTTCGAACTGTTCAGGCGGTTTGATGGTAGATTTCCAACATGGCGTCCGTTGAATTCAGTTAATTTCTGCTTCGTGTTAACGATTTGTTGTACCTGTAGTCCTGTTAGACAATGGTAGGTCAGTCACTGGTTAGTTAAGTGTTGTATGTCATTTGAAGTGTTAATTATTATATGGGATTCTATTTTATAATGAAAGATATCACAAATGTTATTTCATCCATGCTATAAAATATACAGTATAATCGATATGTCATAGGTACTGTTAAAGATACGATGCGTTGTATCTCTTGTATATGCTGTAAAGGATATGATAAGTTGTATTACTAGAATGTGCTGTTAATAATACGATATAAGATATCTCTCATATGTTTTGTTAATGATTATAATATATTCTATATCTGTTAATGGTAATATGTGTTGTATCAACCATATTAACTGTTAATGATACAATACATCGTTTATCTGGTAAGTTGTTTTAATGATACGATAAGTTGTATCACTTGTATGTTCTGATAACTAATACGATATACTATATGTCTGGTATGTGACGTCATTGATACAATACTAGTATGTGTTATTAAATAATATGATACGTTTTCTCTTTCGTTTGTTATCATACAGTACACTGTATCTTGCACGTGTGTTGTTAATGCTACGTATCTCGTGTACCTTCTATTAATTCTTGCCTGTACTGTTAATGATACGACGTATCCTTGCCTTTGTTTGTTAATGCTTAATAGAGTGTGTGTCTCGTATCCGCTGTTAATGATACGACACGTTGTATCTCGTGTGTGTTGTTAATGGTACAACATATCGTTTCTCTTGCATGAACTACTAATGATACAAAAGCGACATCTGTCGGATAAACATGATTTAGTCGCATTCCACATTATATCCCTCGCTTTTACTGGAAGTAATTGATTATAACGTATATGCTTACAACATATTTCATATATATATATATAAACACACACACTTTAAACATGAATCATCAGTATGCTGGTTATCACATCTCTTGAGTTTTATAAATAACCTGAACATTTTATTGTCAAATGTCACATACCTGCAAGACTATTCAACAATATGTCTTCTGTTATTCATCGTAATAATTCTAAGATTAGTAATACATTTTATTTACGCAATCACTTACAATAATTACGTAAGTTTTACATCCCACTAAGTATTGTTAAGAAATTTTATTTCTGCTATCAAGATTTCTCTTTAACGTGGAAAAAAAAAAAAAAAAAAAAAAAAGAAGTGCAGCTTGATTTTCATTTGATAGTAATGAGGCTCTGAAAGTATTCCTTGTTACCTTGTTACTCAGAACATCGGAATAATTCCCATGAAAATTGTCAAAGACATTAATAGCAGGATGTTTTTAAAAGTTATTAAACTCGAAAATAAAACATTTTTATTGTTTGTTTTAACGCTGCTTTCTTCAGTTACATCGAGTCTTATTGTTTTGGATGAAAGCTTTGTGTTAAAATTTGGTTTCACGATTCTAAATTGGAAGCAAAGCTGAATTAAAGAGTGAAATCTCACACAGTCGATTTTAAAAAGTTTCAGAAGTTAAATGACATTCTTAAGGATGTTATATTTGAAAAATGGAACGTGTTTTTTTTTTTATAAAGTAAATAATAATAATAATAATAACAATAATAATAATGATACTAATAATAATGATAATGATAATAATAATAATAATAATAATAATAATAATAATGATGATGATGATGATGATGGCGATGATAATAATAATAATAATTAGTAATAATAATAAAGTAGTATCAGCAGAAGTAATAATAAATAAGTAAAATAAAATAACAAAACATAAATACATGAAAAATTAATAATAATAATAATAAAATTTATAAAAATACTCTAAATAAAATAAAATTGTCCAGCAAAAAATCCGCGTGTAACATAAAATATCATTGAAAATATTTGTCAGTTGAAAATACCAGCTTGTTTTCTTCATTCTGTGTTGTCTGAAACACGAGAAAACTAAGTTTAAATCCTTCAGGGCTGAAAAACGACAGAACAAAAATGATATCCAAGATACGTATATAATTTCAATTTCAATTTTCTTTTTTTTTTTCCCCATGTTATGATGCACGCGCTCTCTAGCTATAACCAATCAGAGCAGTGAAAAAAACGAAAGTCAGCGAATGGAAACTACCTAGTACTGTGTGGATTGATTTCCAAGGTCTAATAAAATTCCTTACAATATTAATCATTATTTTTATGGCGGCCCGAGTTTGTTAATAATAAAGTATAACAATGAAGTAATACTGTTACTAAGTTTTAATTTTAATGACGACATTTTTCTTCCGTCTCAAATAGATTTGTGACGTCATCGCGTACATGGCGAACTCACAACGCTTCTAACCAACGCCAGACAAATGTTCGATCAGCCTCGTACGTGATGACGTCACAATTACAGAAAGAAAAAAAAATTCCGGAACCCAGATATTTTAAAATTGTTCTCTATTTTTTTTTTTTTTTTTTTTTGTCGTATTTATTTATTAATAAACATTGGTCAGCATCAAATAAAACATAATCCTGAAGTAAACATAATATATTTAGTCTGTATCCGCCTAACTTCAAAGATTCATTTAAAGATAAAATATCATCGCTAACGCTTATACGTAGAATCGTAAAATTAACGTTTCAGAAAAACACGCGAGCATATATATATATATATATCTCTCAGGTTTGGTGTCTGCTTACTAATCGTAAGTTTTAGATCGAACCGCTAATCAATATTCCACGCGCTATTGTAGTCCGTTGCATAAAAAAAAAACACTTGTTAAAACAAGATAACACAGGATCGCTTTGCGATGGCTGAAAACGATACTGTTCGGAGTTGAAGCGGTGCACACAAAGGATTCGTTTTAACGTAGATTTCATTACTGTCATTACCATGGCATCGTCTGTCAGTGTTAAATG
>CM022675.1:6618331-6623331 GCA_012295275.1 Chrysomallon squamiferum
AAATAAAGAAAGAACAAAAAAAAAAAAAAAAAAACATAAAAAAAAACATAATAATAACAACAAACCTTCTTACGTTCAGAATCCGCGAACGGGAGTCGATCCTAAGGCTGAACGCTCTTAAAAAAATCGATAACGCAAATTATTTAATTCCACAATCAATTTCTGCATTCGTTCAGCGTTGAAATTTGTCTAATGATTCGATCTGACGATGAAGTACTCTTAAAACAAATGATAGTTAATTCTCTAGTGGCAGACCTCCTACTTAGTTTATCCGACAGAACTAATTTATCTTTAACCCTAATAGCGAGACGTTAAGACGCGAGTGGCAGTCCTCTTAAAACGCTTAGTAAAGCGTTATAACATAACTTTGTATCTGTGTTATTAACGAGAGCCGTAACAGTGTAATTTCAAAGTTATTATTATTATTATTGTTATTGTTATTGTATTTACTGTTATTATTATTATTATTGTTATTGTTATTACTATTTTTTTTTTTACTCTCTCTCTCTTTATATATATATATGAACACAGTTACTGTTAATCTCTATAACAGAAGGTAAAGATATAAAGATATTTGTTTTATATTATTAATCGTAACAATAAAACATTAAACATATGGACGGAGAATCTCCTATTATATTACAGATGTAATAGACCAATATCTGACTTCAACAAAACATCAAGAAATGAATGGGGAAACCTCTTATCAGATTAGAACATAATGTTTTTATTATCAACAATAAAACATTTAAAATAGGAGTGGCAGACCTCTCAACTGTAGTATGAGAGAAAATGGAATTTCTATTGTTAGCGCTAATAACACGACAAGGCATCGCCTCAGATGATTTCTTTGTGTGAAGCCTGAAGTAATTAGTCTTTATGCCAGACGCGGACCTAAACGTAAGCACCAGTCTGAAATTTCACAGTCTGTTTGGAGAAAAATTTTAAAACTATCTGGACCATGGACGCCCACAGATTATCGTCCTTCCTACCCAGCATGTCACGGTTGATTGATTTGTAGATTCCCATAGTTTATCTTTATTTCTACCCACCATGTCACGGTTGACTAATTAATGCATGCCTTTCGTTGTACCCGGCATGCCACGGTTGAGTGATTTATCTCCCTTACTGTCTTTCTACCGATAAGAGAGAATCCTGGGACGTATCGGGTTTCTTCTCTAATAATCATTACTATGGAAGAACCTCTTTTTTTTCTCGACCGTAGATATTTAAGCGTTGTAAAAAAAAGAATCCTACATGTTACATAATCTGAAACTCGAACTCGTGTCCTGCATGACTCAACACCTGTTTGAAGAAACACTTTTTCTTTTTCTTCTTCTTTTTTTTTTTTTTTTTTTTTATAAAAAACTAATTATTTCAGTTAGGTTTGTCTCTTGTGACATTCTCGCAAATTATCGGTGCTCGAGAAATATGTGTGTCTGGTGCAAAAATGACTTCAATCGAGACAAGGTCGTTACACAGCATCACTCACATGCATCAGTTTGAATTGATTCTGTGAAACGCGTCCTGTCGTTGTTTACGACGCCTGACTCTAAGTGCATTAAGCCCAACATTATCGGCAGACTGCGGGTAATTAGTGAAAATGATGCGAATGAATCACAGCTACGTAATAATCACGTTAAGACGAGAAAGGAGAACGGTTTGAATTCGTGTGTATCTGTGTTTAATAATGGGTTCGTGTGTATCTGTGTTTAATAATGGTTTCGTGTGTATCTGTGTGTTTGTGTAAGTGTGACAAAGTGTAGCAGATGATAAAAAAAAAGACTGAGAGAGGAAGAGGAACGAGAGGGAGAGGGAGAGAGAGAGAGAGAGAGAGAGAGAGAGAGAGAGAGAGAGAGAGAGAGAGAGAGCTAGAGAGAGAGAGAGAGAGAGAGAGCTAGAGAGAGAGAGAGAGAGAGAGAGAGAGAGAGAGAGAGAGAGAGAGAGAGAGAGAGAGAGAGAGAGAGAGAGAGAGAGAGAGAGAGAGAGAGAGAGAGAGAGAGAGAGAGAGAGAGAGAGAGAGAGAGAGAGAGAGAGAGAGCAAAGGAAATATGTGATTCAGAAATACAACTTACCCGAACAACAAACTGGCTGAAATCGAGCCAGTCTAATAAGTATCCAAATCGAAGTAAACAATTATAAAATAAAAGCCTGCAGATTTATAAAATAGCATTTTCATTAGAGAAAAGCAATTATACCAGTTTCTTATTACATTTAATCTCCTCATTGTTGTATCAAACAGTTTATAATTAGTGCCCCATTTGTCAGTGACGTTTTACAAAAATACGCAAAAGCTGAAATTTGATACTCATAAAATATTTCCGCTGTCATTTATTATCGCTTATTAATTAATTGTTCTGTTTGGTCCCACAGTTTTACCTCTTTTTTTTCACACATCAAAAGTTCGTTGTTGTTCTGTTCTTCTGAAATCGATGTATGCATGTACGTGTTTACTCAGAAATAACCGTGGTTTATTGGTTAAGTATTTCGCGTTATGAAAACCACTCAGTGGTTTTGAGCAAGTTGTAGTTGTTATTTGTTGGGAGTTTATTTATGTATTTATTTATTTATGTATTTATTTATTTATTTATTGTTGTTGTTGTTGTTATTTATTTATTTACTTATTATATTTATTTATTTAATATTGTTATTACTGATGTAACTACTACTATTACTACTACTACTACTATTATTATTATTATTATTATTATTATTATTATTATTATTATTATTATTATTATTATTATTATTGCTGTTACTACAATTACTACTACTACTACTATTATTATTATTGTTGTTGCTGCTGTTATTTATTATATTTTTTATTTTTTATTTTTATTTTTTTATCATATGTTTTTCACTGATTGTAATCAGTCAGATGCGACGCGCTGGTTAGAACGGAAGATAAACTATTGACATCGATAAATCAGTGAAATGGAGAGACTCCCTCCGGATTGGGAAATTAAGAACGGAGATCGATAAAACAACCAATCAGTCAACAGACGCTGGTTATCATCTAAGTATTTAATAAATAAATCGAAAGTCTGTGGGTGGAAACAATTAAAAACAATTACGAATATCTAAACGGGAAAAAAAAGAAGAAGAAATTTGACGAGACACTTGGAAAAACAACCACAACAACAAAAACAACAACAAAAACAACGTTATGAGTAACACCCGTCTAAACACGACTGTCTAAAATGTCTTAATTATTTACTCTCCCTCTTACCATCCTATACTGCAAAAGCTTCTCGTCATTTTAGGAAAAAATAAAAAGTACAATACAAGAAAGATAAAAAAGAAGAAGAAAAGAGTCGTAACCATTTTGATGTCCGTTCGCCGTATGTCGTTCTGACAATATCGTGTCGCTCGGGGGTTAACACAACTAATTGCATCGCAAAGGATTTTCAGCTGGCAAATGCAAACCGTTTGTGAATAAGCAAATCGATCGTCTATTCAGTCTTTTAATTTGACATTATCCGCATAGCCATCATGTTCACTTTGAGGGCTAATGTATTTCCAACAAGGGAGGGAGGGAGAGAGAGAGAGAGAGAGAGAGAGAGAGAGAGAGAGAGAGAGAGAGAGAGAGAGAGAGAGAGAGAGAGAGAGAGAGAGAGAGAGAGAGAGAGAGAGAGAGAGAGAGAGAGAGAGAGAGAGAGAGAGAGAGAGAGAGAGAGAGAGAGAGAGAGAGAGAGAGAGAGAGAGAGAGAGAGATTTTAATTTGTTTACAGAGAGGATGTGATTTCAATTATGAAAGCCAGCAAATACAGAGTAAAGTTATGCATTCTGAAGGATAAAGGAAAACAGATGAACAACAGATGAAAATTTGTGTAGTTCTGTAAGTCTCCTTCTTACACAGTCTCTCTCTCTCTCTCTCTCTCTCTCTCTCTCTCTCTCTCTCTCTCTCTCTCTCTCTCTCTCTCTCATATACGCATACACTAACATATACATAAACCTAAGCGAAGTCAAACAAAGATAACGAAATCTGAATGTGACAGACATACTGATGTTACAGAATAGATTAACATATGTTACCACTGATTTCGATTATTCACGATATGCAATATGAATAGACTAATAATGTACCCATATACACACATTATGTTTAGATCTTAACAAACAACAACAATAACAAAAACAATAACAAGAACAATAATAACAATAACAGCAACACAAATCTAAATAATAATAATAATAATAATAATAGCAATATATATGTATCAGGTTATATGTCCGAAGTCAATTACATAAAGGATCATGTATCCTCATTAGTATAATTTATGAATGACGTCATATAATCTAGGTTGAGAATATGCTGACTTTGTCGTAAAATAAAACCTTTCCAGCAGCCTGCAAAATTCGTTCATTTTCAGTTCACTTATTTTGCTAGTAATTACAAAGAATCTATTCACTTACTTACTAATGACAGTTCGATTTTCTTTTTAAAATTTTTTAAAATTTTCACCAAAAACGACTTGAAAAGTAAATGTTTCACTTTCATGACGTGGGAAATTTATTTTTGGCAAGAAATTATAAAAAAACCCACACAAAACCCCCCCAAAAAACACGAAAGATAGATATTTAAAAAAAGTAATAATAAAAATAAAAATAAATACATAAATAAACTCTGAGTTTTGCCTGCCGAAATAAGGACTAAGATGAAAAATACGACAGAACCAAAATAAATAACATAAAACCGAACTAGTACATGATTTTTGCATAGCCGACGTCTTCGGAGAAAATTAAGATGGCTTGAATGTATCCCTTTCAATTTGTCTAAGTGCCTTGGGACTCCTACAGACTGTTTCAGGAAAATTAAACACAAAATACCACAAACTGTGCTGATTTTTATTTCCTGTGTTATTGGTAACTTGTTGCTTCTATTACTCAAGACGTCTGGATTTTCACGTCAGATGGCCGCCATTTTGAATTCACGACACCGCGATTGATAGTAATAATCTCCATAGCTGTTACGTGTTGTGCAGTTGTTTGGGCAAAAG
>CM022675.1:6625831-6648331 GCA_012295275.1 Chrysomallon squamiferum
AAATAAATAAATATAATAATAAATATAATAATAATAATAAATAATAATTAAATTATAAGAAGGAAAAAGAATATTTAGTTTCTCGCATTTTCTACTTCTGTCTGTTTGTCTCTCTGGCTGTCTGGCTATTTCTGTCTATCTAGCTGGCTGTCTGTCTTTTTCTCTGTCTGGCTGTCTGTCTTTTTCTCTGTCTGTCTGACTGTCTGTTTATCTATCTATATATCTGTCTGTGTATCTATTTTTTTGTTTGCCTGCGTTCCTATCAGCCTTGTCTGTCTGTCTCTCTGTCCTTTTGTATTTATATATAAGTATCTATGTATATATATAGCTATCTGTCTCTCTGTCTGTCTGTCTGTCTATGTGTCTATCTGTCTTACTCTTCATTTATATTTATGGTTGTCTGATTTTTTCTATCTATCTTTCTATATGTTTATTTGTCCGTCTGTGTGTCTATCTTTCTATCTGTATATGAGTGTGAATCCATCTACCTGTTTATCCATCCGTATATCTGTTTGTGTGTCTGTATGTCTGTCTGTATATCCATCCTCGTGTTACGTTTGCACCGAAACACAAACAAACGTGTGAATTTTTAAAGAACATTAGTGAACGATTGATTGATTAATCAGTCAGCTGAAACGAAGAACACAAATATTTAATTACACGACAATACATAGTAAACATTCCTTGCTGTAAATCGAACAGTTAGTAAAGAGGTGGTCTTTGTATCGAGTGACCGTTGTTTTTGGAAATTCGCCCATGTAACGTGAAACTAGAATTAGCTGTAAAACCAGCAACAGATCCGATCCGTTTCAAAAAACTAACCAATTTTCAGTTAAACTGGCTTTATGTTTGCATTATTTCTAAATGTGTGTGTGTATGTCTGAATGTATGTATGTATTTTAGATTGAATTTTTCTTTTTTCTTTTTTTTTTTCTTTTTTTTTAAAAATTATTTTAATCAATTTTTGAGACAGTACAGATACAAATAATGTTACATATTATTGTTTCTATACCTAGGTAATTCTAAGTGATATCATCATCATTGTTATCAGATCATCATCATAATCATCATCATCATCATCATCATTACTACTACTACTACTATCATGATAGTGACGAGAAAATATCGTCATTGAGATTTGTTTATTCAAATTACTGATGCTGTGTTAGAAGATTTTATTTAGTATGTGCGTGGTGTCTGTATGTCTGTGTCTGGTGTCTGTGCGTCTGTGTAGAGTGTCTGGGCGTCTGGGTATGATGTCTGTGTGTCTGTATTTGGTGTCTGTATGGGAGAGCATCTCAGTGTATATAGAAATTTTGGTGTGCATATCTGCATGTTTACCGACAAGTCTGCATATCAAAACACCAACAAATACATTTTAATTTTTACTTTCTATGAAATTTAACACCACTGAAGTCTGAGAAATACTTGTAAATTGTATTTTTAATCTTAAAAAAAAAATTGTTTTATTTTTGTAATAATATAACAAAAATGCTAATGAACAATTAGTTTTTTTTATCGAAATGAAATAGTATATGGCTTCTATAGATAAACACAATAAAAGGTTTATGTATGAAAGCAATTAGCTGGAAGGTATCTTTAGTTTTTTATTTATTTTTGCAGTACACATTACGTTCCACGTTATATAGTGTATAGCTGGCTGGAATGGGGAAAAAACCTGTTGACTCTATTTATAACGAATGAATCACGTCTTTGGCAAATATTTAAGCATATGATCATCCTTTACTAGATTTCTGTCGACAACAGATTTAATAATTTCTGTGTTAGATTCCATATATACATTTCCTAAGTTCTTACACTGACAGACACACACACAAACGCAAGGACGCGCATACACACAGACATGCACAGAGGTAGATATATAAAATCTGGACAATGACATTCTCACAGACAGAGAGAGAGACGTATAGACGACATTTTAATACAGAAGCAGTAAGAAACAGCTTAAATTATTAACAAAGAGTAGTTTTTTGCTCTTCTGTGAGAACTTAGTGCATGTCTGTTTGCACTTGTTTGTTCGTTTAATGTTTAGACTTGTACTCAGAGATGATTTCAATAACCCCAAGTTCTCTTTTTCCAAAAAAAAAAATAACAGTTCACCCACCTAACAACGACAATCTATCAAATCTCATTTGCTCGTATTTTCTTTACGAACTATTTCACAATTAATCTTCGCTTGTGGGAAAAAATCACTTTAAACATTCTCACTCTTTTGAAACTTGCCCAGACTGTGTCGGGAGAATGCAAAACTTAAGTCTGCTGTTTCAGATACTTCGAGAACGTCGAGTAGCGACGGAAGACAGTTCTGCGTCTCCTGCAACAGGCCAAACTGAAGCGTTTCTTGATAAACCGAGGACTGTTCAGCCGCGAGTGAAATGATCATCGTGTCGAGAAACGGACGCTTTTCTCTCTTTGCTCACAAAACGACCGTGATGGCAATTAGTTAGCTTTCTAATCAGGATGTTTATCTTGTTATTCCAACTGCTTGCCTGGCGAACACCAATTGAACCAACATCAGTCGTAAATTTGTCTAATCTTGAAATTACGATGACGCAAGAATTTTATGTTTTCATTTTATTATTATTACATCTTAAGATCGTTCGTCGTTTAAATTGTAATGACATGAAATCTTTGACTGAACAGTTATGATTGGGCTTCAAGAGCAAAGGACTCGGCTTACTTCTTCTTCAGCTGCTTCGTGCTTCAGATAAAGAAGCGCAGATTGGTTTGGAGTTAGAGAAAATTGAAGTTCTCTTCCAGTCTGACTTCTGATTTGTTAGATCTGAAGAGCGGTCTTCTGAACTGGTGATTTTTGAACTTTTTAAAGTAGTAACAGTTTTAACGAGTGTTACTTGTATTTTAAAAAAAAGATCAAATAAAAAAGTCTGACTTTGAAATTGTGTAAACTAGCAGATTCTGACTGAAAGTTAACTTTGTAGAATCGTGCTAAGTTCTTCTGATTGCGTCAGTGAATATTCACCAACCGCTAAGTACCCATGTACTTACTTGTCCGCCTTTTTAATTATTACACACTAAAATACACAGGAACCTAGTCTTTTTGATTAAATGTTTTATTTTTATGTTTACATTTCATGAATCTATATACATACATACATACATACATACATACATACACATAAACACATACATACACACATACATATTTGTATACACATAAACACATACATACATACATACACACATTCATACATACACACACACACATACATACATACATACATACATATATTTACAGACATAAGGTTGTCTCGATGGCTGAACGGTAATGTCGTCCGCCTTCAGAGTGCGTTCGAGTCTCGTCAGCGGCATCTGACGGGTTTGTGAGGTCGTGATTGGACTTTGTCCCCCTGTGCCAGTGCGTTCCTGAATATTGTCTATGTACAGAGTCTAATCAGACATACATATAACAGTGAATATTAAAAATCCTAAAACTACATACATATATACGTAAGTACGTACTTTGGTACATACATACCTATATGTGTACATTCATACATAATACATAAACACATACTGACATAAAAGCACACGCAAATAGAAGGAGATAGAAATATTTTCAGTTTAAATTCAGAGCCATTACCAGAACATATACAAAAAGTAACTTTACCAGTGTAAAACTAAAACTGTATCGTTAACGACATGAAAAAATGACAGTTCAGGGTTACGTCCACTTCTTCGACAGAGGCGACGTGGTGTCGTTTATCAGCATGACAACGCCACACCCCATACAGCCAGAAACGTGTACACAACGTCATTGAACCCACAACGTCAACACAGAAAAGTAACACCACTGCCAGGCAGTGTAACCAGTTCATCATTACGTATCCAGTGAAATTCAGGATTCTGCAGTCTGCAGTCTTGTCACTTATGTTACCAACAGATCACCAATGTGAACTCACAGACTGTATACAACAACATCTACACCACCGTGCAGTCAAACAACGAGGACTGATTCAGGCTTTTCAAATATAATGACTTTATGTTTTTGAGATTTATCTTTTTTTACGTGTATTTAAGGAGGAAGTGCTCACTGCAAGACAGCTTGCTCTGATTAGCACGTTAATTTTTGTTTAGTTTAGTTCAGTTCAGTTCACACAGACACACGCACACACAAGCACACTATTAATCCAGTTGTTATTGAATCTGATGATTCTCTAGGAGCTCTGCAAGTTGTCCGAGCCGTTAACTTTGGATTTTTCGCTCCACATCGTTCTAGTCAACTCTGACGTTATTATCGTTATTTTAGTTGTCACTTTTAATGTTTAAAACTTTAACATTTTGATCTTTTAAACACACTTTTCTTTATGTATATTACTTTCGTTTGTTTTTTTGTTGGTTGTTTTTTTTTTTTTGCATATAGCTTCGTTGTTTTTTATGCATATAGCTTTCCTTGTTTTTTTATGTATATAGCTCTCGTTGTTTTGTATTCATATAGCCTTCGTTGTTTTTTTATGTATATAGCAACGTTGTTTTTTAAACATATAGCTTCCGTCGATTTAAAACTAAGGTGATGTTTATTTTGGCCATGGTTATATCACCTGTTTATAGTAGAACAAAAGAAAAATACAACGGAATATTCCACACCTGTAAATTATTATCTCAGTATTTCTCGTTCTGTCACATATATATGCATAAAGCTATGTGATTTATTTGCGTTTTATGAAGCAGTTATCATAGTCGTAAAAAAGATGAAAGGAAAAATCGATCATATATTTAAATATTTTACGTAGGTAAGTAAAATATTATGTAGACTTTAACTAAAGAACACTGGGTTTTCTTTACACACGGTTCAACCTGCTCGTCCTAACAAACTTATGATCTTGCAGACGTTTCTAGAAATTTCAAGTTCTGTGTTCAGTGACAGATCAAGATTCTAACAGTTTTGTGTTCACTGACAGGTCAATATTCTAACAGTTCTGTGTTCACTGACAGGTCAAGATTCTACCAGTTCTGTGTTCACTGACAGGTCAAGATTCTAACAGTTCTGTGTTCACTGGCAGGTCAAGATTCTAACAGTTCTGTGTTCACTGAGACAGGTCAAGATTCTACCAGTTCTGTGTTCACTGACAGGTCAAGATTCTAACAGTTCTGTGTTCACTGACAGGTCAAGATTCTAACAGTTCTGTGTTCACTGACAGTCAAGATTGTAACAGTCCTGTGTTCACTGACAGTTCAAGATTCAAACAGTTCTGTGTCCAGTGACAGTCAAGATTCTAACAGTTCTGTGACCACTGACAGGTCAAGATCTAACAGTTCTGTGTTTACAGACAGGTCAAGATTCTAACAGTTCTGTGTCCACTGACAGGTCAATATTGTTACAGTTCTATGTTCACTGACAGGTGAACATTCTAACAGTTCTGCGTCCACTGAGAGGTCAAGATTCTAACAGTTCTGTGTTCACTGAGACAGGTCAAGATTCTACCAGTTCTGTGTTCACTGACAGGTCAAGATTCTAACAGTCCTGTGTTCACTGACAGGTCAAGATTCTACCAGTTCTGTGTTCACTGACAGTCAAGATTGTAACAGTCCTGTGTTCACTGACAGTTCAAGATTCAAACAGTTCTGTGTTCACTGACAGGTCAAGATTCTAACAGTTCTGTGTTCACTGACAGTTCAAGATTCGAACAGTTCTGTGTCCAGTGACAGTCAAGATTCTAACAGTTCTGTGACCACTGACAGGTCAAGATCTAACAGTTCTGTGTTTACAGACAGGTCAAGATTCTAACAGTTCTGTGTCCACTGACAGGTCAATATTCTAACAGTTCCGTATACAGTCCTGGAGTACTTTTTTGAAAAGGAAAAAAACTAAAAAAAAATGAAGGTAAACAAATATTTTATTTCATTTCATAAAGCTAACAAAATTAAACTTCAACATTTGCTTGATGATACTACGTCGTCCTTCTCCTACTGTCTACAGGTGAATGGGTGACATACGTTCGAGTCTCGCCAGCGGCATCTGACAGGTTTGTGAGGTCGTGACTGGACTTTGTCCTCCTGCGTCAGTGCGTTCCTGAATATTGTCTATGTGCAGAGTCTATTCAGACGTACATAAGACAACAGAATACTCATTCCTAAATACACAGACATACACACATAAAGCACACACACACACGTACATATGTGTATTTATACATTTTGACAGCACCATGTACGCAATTATGTCAAGCTTATAACAAAACATTTTATCATTATTTATTCACATTACCATAAGGTACGCTATAATATCTATCATCGTACCCAATTAATAAAAGGAAGAAAGAAAGGAAGTGGTAAACTTCTAATATATACATACATACATGCATACATACATAGATACATACATACATGCATACATACATAGATACATACATACATATATATAACCATACCTTCTTGTACACACGTACTTTTAAATTCTGTTCAAAAAGTTCTGAATCGTTACATTCGTAATCTAGCCGATTTCACTTTCATTCTTACTGTTTTCAAAGTTCAAGTCTGAAAGGCAACAACTCGAAAACGTCACCACTCTTTTGAAACTAAATATTTGCGATCACCGAAAATTTCTAATCCTTCTAGAATTGGGTTTTGATTCATTAAAGATATTTGATTATACGATGCGCTGGCTGATAGAAGTCAGTTTTGAAGTATTTGTCGAATGCATTTCGTCGCAAACACATATGAAGCATTAAAAATAAATTATTATTGTACGTTTCTGTAACCCTTTTCATGATGCATTTGTTGATAGCAGAAAATAGTTGAAGTTTCTGCCGATTAAATTTCTTTGCGAATGAAGAACTAGAAAGCAGTCATTCTTTTTTCTTTTTGAAGGTTAACATAGCGTATTTTATATATATATATGTGTGTATATATATATATATATATGTGTAAGAATTTATTTTTGTATGTATATATGTGTGTTTATTTGTTTGTTTTTATGAAGATATACATATGTTGGTATATTCATACAAATTATTTCAATATGTAATAATACACGAGGTTAACCTTCAGGTATATGTATATGTAAATGTATATCTATATGTATGTATGTTTATACACATACGCATACACAGACACACATATATATTATTATATGCGTATATGCGTACACACTTATATACAATTAATACAGATAATAAATGTAAGTTTTAATTTCAGACAATTTTTGTCAATTTTAAGTATTTTTCTATACGGGCACTCAGTTCATTGCTATATTCTAGTTCTTCTGGTTAATACATTTCAGATAGCCCAATATTTCAACAATATCATATATACATATTAACATGAAAATCATGATTTTTAAATGTTTAAAATTAAGTAAATATTTAAAAATATATATTATAATAAAATATTTAAAAGAAAATTTTAAAAAATAAATAAAAAATCGGTATCCAAAACTATCCCCATACATCGTTACTCCGCAAAAAAATTTAATTATTTGAAATAAAACTATTGCAGACGGATGTGAATTATTTCGTAGTTTCCACCGTTTATGTGAGAGCACTCCATCGTTTTCCCTCCATCTGTTTGTCGGTGACAGAAATAGTACTCGAGATTTCACAATCTAGAATTTAAAAAAAAAAAAAAAAAAAATCATTCGATTTTGGATAAAAAGCTCTCAAGAGATTTCACAATCTAGAATTTAAAAAAAAAAAAAAAAAAAATCATTCGATTTTGGATAAATGATTCTCAAGACCCAGGCATCTTAAGCATTATTATTATTATTATTATTACTGTTGCTGTTGTTATTGTTGTTATTATTATCATTATTACTGTTTTGTAATTATTATTATTATTATTTGTTTTATTATTGTTTTGTAATTATTATTATTATTGTTGTTGTTGTTGTTACTGTTGTTATAGTTATTACTGTCGTAATTATTATTATTATTATTTAAAAAAAAGAAGAAATATCTTATGTAATATATTACATTTTAATCAACTATATACGTAGACAGATAAATGAGAGAGAGAGAGAGAGAGAGTTAGTTCAGTAACGTCTCTAAACATCAACCAATCATATCGCTCGTTACACACTTCAGCTGTACAATAAACTCACGAAGCAACCAATCGGAACAAAGTATGACTGGGTTTCTAGGTCAAGCTGTCGATGGACAGTGACGTATATAGTCTCGCGATTTCTAGATTACTCAAACGGAAATGACTTTGGCAACGTTAGAAGTGAATTTAATTTGTAATTAGAGCTTTGGAAATTTCTGTGACAGAGAATCAAAGTATCTATCGAGTCGAGATGAATTCCTGCTTGTTTTTCATCTCTGTGTCACTTTCATCTTGAACGTGTCTCTGTTGTTTTTCGGTTAAAGGTGTCTTCTTTGTTTTTCGTTTAAAGACATCATCGTTGTTTTTTGTTTAATGATATCTGCGTTGTTTTTCGTTTAAAAGTATCTGCGTTGTTTTTCGTTTAAAGGTATCTGCGTTGTTTTTCGTTTAAAAGTATCTGTGTTGTTTTTCGTTTAAAGGTATCTGCGTTGTTTTTTTCGTTTAAAGGCATCTGTGTTTGCTTTTCGTTTAAAGACATCTGCGTTGTTTTTCGTTTAAAAGTATCTGCGTTGTTTTTCGTTTAAAGGTATTTGCGTTGTTTTTCGTTTAAAGGTATCTGCGTTGTTTTTCGTTTAAAGGAATCTGCGTTGTTTTTCGTTTAAAGGTATCTGCGTTGTTTTTCGTTTAAAGGAATCTGCGTTGTTTTTCGTTTAAAGGTATCTTGCGTTGTTTTTCGTTTAAAGGTATCTGCGTTGTTTTTCGTTTAAAGGAATCTGCGTTGTTTTTCGTTTAAAGGTATCTGCGTTGTTTTTCGTTTAAAGGTATCTGCGTTGTTTTTCGTTTAAAGGTATCTGCGTTGTTTTTCGTTTAAAGGAATCTGCGTTGTTTTTCGTTTAAAGGTATCTGCGTTGTTTTTCGTTTAAAGGTATCTGCGTTGTTTTTCGTTTAAAGGAATCTGCGTTGTTTTTCGTTTAAAGGTATCTGCGTTGTTTTTCGTTTAAAGGTATCTGCGTGATTTTTTTCATTTAAAGGTATCTGCGTTGTTTTTCATCTCAAAGGTGTGTGTAATTTTTTCTTTCTATCTTTATTATTAATATTATTGTTGTTGTTTTTGTAGTCAGTCGAACAAAGTCTACGAGCGATTCCCTTTAAAGTTTATCAATTAAAACAGATTACATACGAGTCCCTTTAACGAGATCGATACAGTTAATTCTGGTGTTCGTTACGTCACAGCTCTGTGTCATGTGCGCGCTGCTCTGGTTACTAGGATGCTGGATCTCTGGGTCATGACATTTTTCTGCAAAGGTCAAAATCTCTCTTCTACGGAAGGAGAGACGTTACTTGATAACTGTAGAGATTTTCCAATAATCTTGACAGTCATCGAATCACACGTCCTGAACAAGCCTCGTTCCCAGCATGCAAAGGTTTGTCTGTAACTGTTCGTAAGTACCTACGCACACATACATACGCGCGCATACACACAAAATACACAGGTACACACACACACACACATACACAGTTACCCAATGAAAAAATAAATTATTTTTTCCGGCTAAAGAAGAATGGGGTTAGTCATCATGACAAGCATGGCCCGGACCTGATGCGTTTTCGTTTGATATCTGACGTATGATTTTGAAAATAAAACACAGATGCACAGATAAAAAAAAAAAAAATTGATGAGTCAACAGTTGCCACCTTAACTCTGACGAATGAGTTTAGTAAAAACTGAGTTTTGCGATAAAATATCGTTATGTCGCTAGAAAAAAAGAAAGAAAGAAAGGAGAGCAAGAAAGAAAGAAAGAAAGAAAAATGGAAAAATAAATTAAAAACAAAGGAAAGAGCTCAATCTGAACCGATCTCAGAATTGCAAACAGGATTGTAACAGAAGTAAAGAGCTTTTTCAGAAATCCGCTTGTTATTTGATCGGAAATTGAAGACGAAACAGCGAAACTGGTCTCTTTCCATTGCATTGCGAAGAATCACATTACTTTTGTGACAGAACAGCTCCACTGTTATTTAGCGTAGCCGGATTTCCACTGTGAGACAACCAGCATTACGAAGACGACTATCTGGACAAAATGAATGCGAAGATATTTTTGTATCTTAACTCGCAGACGAAAGTAATTCGAAATAAAGCCAGTTCAGTTAATTTTAACTCTCGACCGGCCGCCCAGGTTCCTTTGATAGAAACGATAAAAACGCTTCATTTTGTCATCAAAAATCCGTCCACGGAAAACACACAGGGCAAAATCATTGAAATGTGTTTTATTTAACTAACAAGGCGACTCATTTCTAATCTACGATATTCCTGTGGCTTCATTTATGGCGGCGGTGACAGAAGAAATTCGATGTCTGCACAAGAACTGTTACTCTTTTTTATTATTATTATTATTAGCAACAAGATGTGCTGTAAGTCTACCCTCCCATAGGCGACAAAATACACACAACAATCTTTGATAAACCTGACGTCTACATTCCTGCATATTGTTTGCATATACGTTTTTATAGATGATATGGTATGGTATGGTAGGATATGTTACAATTTAGGATACAATGTGGTATAGTAAAATACGATATGAGATATATACTATAGAATACGATACGATACGATTCGATACAATACGATACGATACGATTCGATACAATACGATACGATACAATTCGACACGACACGACACGATACGATACGATACGATACGATACAATTCGACACGATACGGTGCGATACGATTCGACACGATACGATACGATACGAATCGATTCGACGCGATACGATACGACACGACACGATACGACATCATTCGATACGATACTATACGAAACGACACGACACGAAACGATACGACACGATACGATACGATACAATGCGATACGATTCGACACGACACGACACTATACGATACGAAACGATAGCATATATGATATGAAGTGATGTAATATGGTATAGTACGGCATGGCATTGTATGGTATGGTATGGTATGGCAAGGTATGCTGTGCTATTGCATGGCGTTATATGATATGATGTGCTGTGGTACGGTATCGTATGATGTATGACATGATATACAATAATGATAATGATAATGATATCATATGATATGAAAGTGAAAACGCCAGAGCACATATCACATATCACATATCATCTCGGCAGGGAATACTGTTATGAAGATTCACGAGCCGAAATGCAGAGGCCTTCTTCGCCTTTCATAAACTAACTCTTGAACACTGGCTAGAACGGGATATAATTATTTCTCTTAGTTAAAACTCAGCCAAAATCGTGTTATGTAAGAGTTTTAAACTTTCTGAGAAAAAAAAAAAAAAAAAAAGGAGGAATAAAAAAAAAGAAACCAGACGAAATTAATTTTTCACAAAATTAGAAGATTTTTTTTAAAATTATTTTTTTGATTTTTTTTTTTTTTTTGCCGGCCAGACTGATAAATCAATTACATTTTTGAAGGCTGTCATTCAGATATAAAAATTCCGACGTGGCGCTGTTCAAACAAACCACGACGTTGTTTAACGAGTTGCTGAGAGGTTGCGGCGGCTGGCAAGTTCTGTCTATTACCAGTGAAATGAGAAGATGAGGGACTTGCTTTCACTGCCTCCACTAATTGATGGGACTGACACTAATGAGCAGGTTAAAACAAAAATTGCACCAGTTTTTTTTCACGAAGAAAATTATTTTCGGAAAATTAAAACTAATTTTTTTTTCTTTCGTTTTTCCATTGCTTGCTAACTTTTTTTTTTTAAAGTCATTTTTGTTTCTTTGTTCGTTTTCTTCTTCTTCTTCTTCTTCTTCTTCTTCTTATTATTATTATTATTATTATTGTTGTTGTTATTATTATTATTTGGTTCGTTTAATTCATTTTTGCCTTCTTTCATTCATTCGTCATTTCATTTTTTTTCACATTTATTCATTGTTTCATTCTTTCTTTGCTTCTGTCGTAGAATAAATTCTTTCACAGATTTTTTCTTTCTTTCATTTGTTTCTTTCTTCTTTGTTTCATTCATTCATTCTTTGATTTTCTCATTTGTTCTTCCTTTCATTTCACGTCTTTTCATTCTATTTTACTCTATCTCTTTCTTTCGTTCTTTCTCTCATTCAGTCGTGTTATCGTTCATTATTTTTTCTTTCTTTCTCACTTAGCTGTTCAGTTATTCATTCATTTAGTCTTTCATTTATTCCTTTAGTCTTTCCTTTATTCCTTTAGTCTTTCCTTTATTCCTTTATTCATTTAATCTTTCATTTATTCATTCAGTCATTCATTGAACTCGTCATAGCTCTAGTTAAAGTTCAACACTGGCCAGTGTTGGTATGTTAGAAGATTAACTTGAAACAAACAAAAAAACACACAAAAAAACCCACAAGGTTCAACCATGACCAAGATGCGATCTCGGAAGCTTTCGTTTAATAGAGAGAGGGATTACACCTGTAGAAAGGGCAAAACCACAAAGATGCACATAATTCCCATAGCGAATCTATTTTATACCAAAAGTTCGAGACGGACTGCTATTTTCACCAAAAATACGTTTTTCTACAAATAGCCAGTTACGTATTTTGGACCCAGTAAAATAGTTCCGTTTCTGGAATTCGATGTAGCGGTTTTATGAGTTAATCTCGGAATATTTTAGCATAAATCCAAAGGCATTGCTAGTATGTCTTTCACTCTTGTTGTTAATCTAACACAGAAATCTGTGTCAGTTTTTAAAATATTCCCAGCACAGCAAAATCGTCAGTTATAGGTCCGGATTTAGGCTTAGTTAGACGTTAACTACATTGAAGTTAGTGAGATCTTAAATTGTAGTTTGTAAAATTCTTGTCAAAATCCGATTTAATAAAATACAATTACATCTGCATTGTAATAATAATAATAATAATAATTGTTATTGTTATTGTGGTTGTTGTTGTTATTATTATTATTATTATTATTATTATTATTATTATTATTATTATTATTATTATTATTATTATTACAATAACCATAATCATTATAATTAGTATTATTATTGTTAGTATTGTTATTATTATTATTATTATTGTTGTTGTTGTTGTTGTTGTTGTTGTTGTTATCATCATCATTATCATTCATTCATTCACTTTTTGTCTAATGTTTTATTTATTTATTTATTTATTTATTTATTTATTTATTACGTTTATAATTAAAGAAAGCAAGAAACGCCCTGAAGCGAATTTCGTCACACAAAAAAAGGACAGTCTGTTATTGATTTTTCGCTACATCAAACATATTTGCCGGAATTTTGAAAATTGTGACAACAAAGAACCGATTTAAGAAAGAACACTGATTTGGTATTTACAGAATCGATTACGTGTCTTACCACTTTCCTTTCTCTTCCGTCCTTATCTTCTTTGATTTTCTTTTCTTTCTTCTTCTAATGTCTCGTTTGTTTTCATCTCAGAGAACAAACGAGGCAAAGCCATTACTTTCTCCAGCTGGACGTACATAATAATGTATTAGGATTGAAAAGACGATGTCGAATGGTTTTTATTTTGCTTCAACGTGTTGTTGTTGTTGTGGCTGTTGTTGTTGTTGTTGCTGTTGTTGTTTGTTGTTGGTGGTGGTTGTTTTGAGGGTTTTTTATGTAATGTAGTTAAAGAATTAATATGACTGAGAGGGAGGGAGGGAGGGAGAGGGAGAGAGAGAGAGAGAGAGAGAGAGAGAGAGAGAGAGAGAGAGAGAGAGAGAGAGAGAGAGAGAGAGCAATAGTCACAAAGAGTACAAGGAATAAAGAAAGAAAATAGAAGCTGTAATAGTAGTAGTAGTAGTAGTAGTAGTAGTAGTAGTAGTAGAAGTAGTAATCGTAGTTGTAATCGAAGTAGAAGTGGCAGAAGGAATATAAACAGTAATAGTAGCTATAACAGAGGTAGTAGTAATTGTAGTCATAGAGGTGGTAGTGGCAGTAGTAAATGCAACAGTGATGACAACAGTAGTAGCAGTGGTAGTAGTGGTAGCAGCAGTAGTTATAGTACTATAGAAATAATCATAATATAGTATAAGTCTATTCTTAGTTAAATATTTATAATTTCATATTATAAAGTCATGGTTATAAACTTCTGTGTCTTAGACAAAATAGAATATCAATTTCCAAACGTATCGTCTAATACTTCACATCTATGATTTCATTTTAATTAAATTAATAAACCGCATTTGGTAGGACTATCTTTAAAGAAAAAAAAAAAAAAAAAAAAAAAAAAAATCTATAAAAAAATAAACCTTATCTTCCTCAGTTTGAATCATTCTTCAAAGTGTCCTGACTTTCGGAATTAAGACTTCTTCGGGACACGGTGACTGATCAAAGCAAGCTGACTGGTACTCGATTTGTCACGGTGAATGAAAGCCGCGGTAAGAAGGAGCAGCGTGGAAAATCCAGTCGTGAAAAGTGGGCAGTAAATCAAACTTGGTTCTGAGTTAACCTCGCTGCAGAGCTGACTAAAGTCAATTTACTTCCCGTCCTCCGATAATCATTTGTGTCGGAATGTTTATAATAGTCATCAATAGTCATCAATATTTAAACAGTTTCTCGTAGTAATGAACCACTACCACCACCGCCACTACAGGAGCAAAAGAGGCGGCAGCAGCAACAGCAACGACAACAACTACTACCACTACTTCTAGTTGTATCACCGTCACAACTCCTGTTACTATGCCCCTAACCACTGTCATCATCAACATCATCACCATCATCATCATCACAGAAGCTGTTATTCCTACAGCTGTTACTTCAGTTACAACACCACCACAACATTAACTGTTACTACTTCTACTGCAGTTACCCTTATCTGATGCAGCTGCTGCTGCTACTACTGCTATTACAGTTTTATTTATGTAACTACATGTTTATCTGCTTTCTTCTCTCTCTTCTCTCTCTCTCTCTCTCTCTCTCTCTCTCTCTCTCTCTCTCTCTCTCTCTCTCTCTCTCTCTCTCTCTCTCTCTCTCTCTCTCTCTCTCTCTCTCTCTGCCTCTGCCAACACAAAATTCATTCTACGTAAACCACACATTTTCGTAGTACAGCGTTCTTATAGAAGCTTAATGACAGAGTTTTTACATTGATTGCAATCAATGATTTCTCTGCGTATATTTTATGCATCAGACAGACTGCAGTTCGAAGTCGATGTAATCTGTTTGTGCTTCAGGGGACATTTTCTTTTCAGCAAAACACCGCTATTGTTTGCTTATATATATATTTCAGAAGCCATTTTTGTTTTTGTTTTTGTTTTCTCTTATTTCGTGGGTTTTTTTGACAAGCATCACGGTTGCTGTCAATTAGAAATGAATATGGTTTATGAAACACGTAATATTAACGCTTCCTTTATTAACTTGTCAGTTAGTTGACTACTTTGAATGTCTTGTATTTCATTTCATCCGGGATTTCCTAATAGCTGTACGATTCCGTTACACGGTATTCTGTGAGGCAGAGAGAGAGAGAGAGAGAGAGAGAGAGAGAGAGAGAGAGAGAGAGAGAGAGAGAGAGAGAGAGAGAGAGAGAGAGAGAGAGAGAGAGAGAGAGAGAGAGAGAGAGAGAGAGAGAGAGAGAGAGTGACACAAAGAGAGTGACACAGAGAGAAAGAAACACATATATACAGACAGACAGAGACAGAAAGTAAGAGAGAGAGAGAGAGAGAGAGAGAGATAAACAAGAGATAGAGAGACAGAGAGATAGACAGAGAAAAAGAGAGAGCGAGAGAGAAAGAAACACATAGAGAGACAGAGAGAAGATAAACAAGGATATAGCGACAGAGAGATAGGCAGAGAGAAAGAGAGAGAGAGAGAGAGAGAGAGAGAGAGAGAAAGAGAGAGAAAACACACACACAGACAGACGAAGAGAGAGAGAAGAAAAAAAAAACCACTGGTATATATGTTTCAGATTTGTAAACACTTTAAACTCAAGAATTAGCTACTTTAATGATATCTTTTTGTCCGTGAAATTTCAGTTCGTTTTCTTTGATGTGTAAATGATGTGAATTGTGTTTGCGTATTTTCTGCTTTGCGTTTATCACAAGTCAACATCATCGATACGTTAATAGCATGACTGGCAAAGGAAATGAACCCAGGAACACTGATAATGAAACCCAGCACATACATCAGCCATATAATAGCAACCGTCGAGCCGAAACTGAAATATTTCCAGTACAAATAACATATTAGTGTCACGAGTCATTAGACTTGTTAAGGAAAACTTTTACGCTTTTATATGACTTAATAAATGTGAACGCCGTCGTTAGAACCATAAATATATAATTTATTTTTGCTAAACTTTATATGCATGATATCGCAAAAAAATATTATCTGCATGCATGATCCAGTAATGACAAAAACCTTTATTGATATCTATATACACGCTTAGAGAGAGAGAGAGAGAGAGAGACAGAGAGAGAGAGAGAGAGAGAGAGAGAGAGAGAGAGAGAGAGAGAGAGAGAGAGAGAGAGAGAGAGAGAGAGAGAGAGAGAGAGAGAGAGAGAGAGAGAGAGAGAGAGAGAGAGAGAGAGAGAGAGAGAGAGAGAGAGAGAGAGAGAGAGAGAGAGAGAGAGAGAGAGAGAGAGAGAGAGAGAGAGAGAGAGAGATATCATAAAAGAAGCAAACTTCATTTATTCTTTTATTTAAGAATCATCAAACACTAAATCGTTCTCTCACTAAAACTTGGTCTATATAACCAGCAGGGGGCGCGTTTGGCTTACGTCCCTCTTATCTAATGAAGACTGTCTTTATTTGATTTTTTCGTTTGGTAATCGAAACGTTTTCGTCTTGAACGTAATATTTGTTTGAATAAAGTTTCCTGCCACGCCGAGCATAGTTTGATATTCTGGATGGACTCCTGAGAATATAAAAATAAATGTAAAATCCGAGTTCTTAACTCTGTGATGTGTTTTTTCGGGGGGGGGAGGAAAAAAAAAATCAGAAACATCCTGGTAACACATCTGTAAGATAGATACAACTTCAGACGTATCAGAGAATTTTCGTCCATCTTCGTTCAACTTCGTGACTTTTCGTTCATCTTCGTTAAATTTCGTGACTTTTCGTTCATCTTCGTTAAACTTCGTTTAATAAAAAAATGTTCTCCGATAATTTTTTTTTTTTTTTTTTTTTTTTTTTTTTTTTTAATTTGAAAATGAGCTTGGAATCTTTCGATAACTGAATAATAGACGGTGTTTTCGCACGGATGAACAATCTTTCAACCATGCATTACTTCGTACAACAGCTCTGAATGTTTGTTTCAATTCTTGGCGACGTTGTTGACCGTTTTTCTGTATCAGTGACGTTTATAACCAGCCAGATTCAAACATCAAAAGAGTAAATTCATTTTACATGCATGGATTAATAATGATGATGATGATGATGATGATGGCATGCATGGGTTAATAATGATGATTAATAATGTAAAATAATGAAAAATGAAATAATATTTAAAGTTAAATAGTTAATAGTTATAACAGTACTAGTAGTAGTAGTAGTAGTAGTAGTAGCAGTAGTAGCAGTAGTAGTAGCAGTAGGAGGAGGAGTAGTAGTGGTAATGGTGTGGTGGCGGTTGTAGTGGTAATAAAAGTAAAATAATGCCAAGGTATTTAGGGTAAAGACATGTTACACACGAAGAGGGAGAAAGAGAGAGAGAGAGAGAGAGAGAGAGAGAGAGAGAGAGAGAGAGAGAGAGAGAGAGAGAGAGAGAGAGAGAGAGAGAGAGAGAGAGAGAGAGAGAGAGAGAGACAGACAGACAGACAGACAGACAGACTAACAGACAGAGGCAGGCAGAAAAAGACGGAAAGAGACAAACAGAAAAAGGAAGACAGATAAAGACAGAGATAAAAGGAGAGAAAACCAGATATAGAGAAAGAGATAATCATACAGAGAGAGAGAGAGAGAGAGAGAGAGAGAGAGAGAGAGAGAGAGAGAGAGAGAGAGAGAGAGAGAGAGAGCACAAACACGGTCTGTGAAGCTAGTTTAATTTACATATACAAACAGCTAGCAGACGACATGATACGTTACAGAAATGACTCTATCTGCCTTCAACGTCTTCCTCCGACCAACTCCAGTCAAATGCGCCTTGATAGACATAATTACTGCTTCGTGTTGAAAGATTGGATCACCGTGGAGCAAACTAGAACCACTTGTGTCATCTGAATCCTTCGGTCATCGCTTTTTCCTTGCTCTGAATTTGTAAAAACGCGTACGTCTGTTGACTGGTGCTGCTAAATCAAAGAGTTAAAATAGGTCACTAACGAACGAAACATAATTCTGCTGGTGCGAAGGGAGGGATTTACCACATTAACTAATGGCCGATCCGAAAGATGAAGCGTAAAGATATTAACTTTTTTTTTTTTTTTTTTTTTTTTTTTGTATTATTTTGTTTTTTTTTTTTTTTTTGCTGACATTCTGTCCTATTACGTTTGATTTTGGCCCAAACGTCTGAAATTTGACGTCACTTTTAGCTCTAATGCAATCGGCTGCGCGTATCTAATGATAAGCAGTCATGAATATAAATGTAAAAATGCGACAGCGAAATTTGACACTGGTGATGGAATTTCAAGTAACATTTGACGCTGAACAAGTCCTGTCATTATCGTAACGAATTTAAAAAAAAAAAATAAAAATAAAAAAATAAAAAATGTTTACGCGTTGGTTCTTGTACTCTCCTGTGTCGGGCTATATGAAGCAAGACCAATCTATTTTTAGCACTTAAGACCGTCTGGCTCTAACCCCACGATATATGTATGTACAGGGTGTCCCAGAAGTCACGCACCATGAAGATTTTTATTTAGATACATATGAATAAAAATTTTATTAATAATAATCATAACAAATGCTCAAATTGCTTGCCCTCTGCATTGATACATACTTCAATTCTCTTTATAAAACTGTTTTTTACTCTGTAATATAAAACAAATAAAATATTATATACATGTATATGGTGCGCGACTTCTGGGAGACTCTGTATATATATATATATATTTGTGTGTGTGTGTATATGTATATATATATATTTGTGTATGTGTATATATGTACATGTGTATACATATATATACATATATTCACACACACATATATAAATACACATTTATAAATATCTGTGTATGTGTATGTGTGGGTGTATGGGTGTGTGTGTGTGTATATAAGCAAATTTGCATCTGAGTAGAGCAAACCAGCAATACACACACAAACAGTTTCTGTTTTAAAAGTACAATACTAGTTAAATATTCTACGTATTTTATAATGATGTAACCCAGTAACAACGATTATGGATTAAACAAGTATAGTAAAGTTGAGACAAGTCAATAAATCAATAAATAAACGAATAAATAAACGAACAAACAAACAAACAAACAAATAAATAAATAAACAAACAAATAAAGGAACAAACAAACACAGACAAATAAATAGTGAGATGATGGTGGTAATTAAATAGTAGTAGTAGTAGTAGCAGCAGCAGTGGAAAAAAGAACAAGTAAAGTAAAATAATAAAAAATAGGTTTTCTGCGACTATTTTTTTTCTCTGTATTTAAGTATGTTGTGTTTAATTTGCGACTTTACCGTGACAACATCAATAACGCACTGGTCTTGTGTAATAATTGGATATAATTATAATGTTAATAATAATAATAATAGTAATAATAATCTTCACCAGTAGTGTTGCTCTGAATTGTATGCTTCTCTTTATTGAAGATCTTTAACTTAAGATTTTGTACAAGAAGAAATAAAAGTCATTTTGACATAACTAAGTAAAACAAAATAATAACAATAAAATTTTTAAATATTTAAGAAGTAATAGTAATAATAATAATAGTAATAGTAGTAGTAGTAATAATAATAATAATAATAATAATAATAATAATAATGATGATGATGACTATGAAGATGATTTTCTTGTTGTAGCAATAATAGTTGTAGTCGTGGTGGTTGTAGTAGTAATAGTAGTGGTACTGGTAGTAGTAGTAATAGTAGTAGTAGTAGTAGCAGTAGCAGTAGTAATAGTAGTAGTAACAGTAGTAGTAGCAGTAGTAGTAACAGTAGTAGTAGCAGTAGTAGTAGTAGCAGCAGTAGTAGTAGTATCAGCAGTAGTAGTAGTAGTAGTAGTAATAATAGTAGTAGTAGTAGTAGTAGTAGCAGAGCAGAACGGTTATAGCTCAGTAGTTTCGTTCAGATTGGAAGATGCTTCGCTTGTCAGATTAAATCTGATCACGGGATATGTTTTTTCTTCCAAGATCGTTGGCCCTTGTTTCAGTTACCGGTTTGATTTATCGTTTGGCAAATCAGTCTGGATCATACAGAATCATTTCAGACAGCTGACTTTGTGAACCGAAAATACATTCTGGCTAGCCATGAATTAAAATGGCGATTAAGTCTTTTACTGAAAATAGTAAATTATTGTTTGAGACACGAATCCTGTAAATTATTAGATTTTCGAAGAATTATATAAATTTTTGTTTTTATAATATTTTATGTAGTTTTTGTAGTTTTTGTAGTTTTCAGAACACATTTTGAAATGTATTTAGTGGCCGCAAAAAATAAATGGTTTAATGCTTCCCAATTATTATGAAATTTTTATTTGATGCGATTTCCGTTTGCGCGTGGCAAAGTTTATCAGTAAAAAAATACTTTTACAAATCATTAGAACGCACTTTAACACCTCACTACAACCATGACGTCATAGTGCATGTTTTTTTGTTTAAAAATGGCCGCCTCTAAATATTTTTAACTATTCTTTTTTGTTGTTATACTTCGTTGTTAATTAAAAATAAAATAAAATAAAAGTAATAAAATATAAATAAATAAAAAAATTAAAAAGAAAAATGAAACGAAACGTGAAATAAAAAAAGGCAATTATAACAATAACCAATTAGCAGAATATATTTAAACTATTTCTTCGCACCTGAAGTAAAATTTTGAAATATCACGAACTGACAATATTCTTTTGTCTCCTAATAAACTTTTTCCTAACTAAATCGTCATCTCTCTTTGCTTAATTTTAATTTTAATTTTGTATTTTGTATTTATATTTTATTTTACTATTATTTTTATTTTTTATTTTTTATTTTTTATTAATGTTAACCCTGCAACACTACCAACGCTCTGTTTCTGCCAAAACTCTTAAAAAACAACAACAAAAAAACACATTCTAGACTAAAAATTACATAACGTTCAGTTGTCAGTTGGCTCTGAAACGCTGACTCATCATTTTAGAACTAAATAAGCTGTAATATGTTTACGAGTTTGACTAGAAATGTGTATTTGTTAGGACCTTGGTCGCATTAACAATTACGTCTAATTTTTCGTCTAGACTTAACAGGACGTTATTTCTGACGCGCTGTTTCTATGAAATGTGCCAGAAATGCTTCGGTCGTAGTCTAAAGTTACATCGCTTTATTAAAGAAGAAGAAGAAAAAAAAAAAATCAGAAAAATATTTCATGTTTCCCTTGTCAAGTTTTTCTCTTTCATTAACCCCGGCAGTGTAAGAGATTAAAGTTTTCGAAGATTAATCACTTAGCTAGCAAACGACTTGAATTTTTTTTTTTTTTTTAAATCATGACTGTCATCCAAGATGCCATTGTGTCGAGGCGTAGACGCTTCATTGCACTGCTGCTGTTGTGTACGTCGTCACAAACGTCTCTGCAGTGGAAAGACAAGCGCCGTTGCCATATTGCTACGTCTGGTTTAGGGAATGATGTCGCCATTTTCCTAAATGTGAGAATATGGTGATGAAAGCGAACAGCAATAAAATAGTGCAGAACTTTCTTGATGTGTTCCATTCTGTCCTCAAATGTCAGATAAATTCGATATACATACATATAAACATACATACATACATACATACATACATATATACATACATATATACATACATACATACATACATACATACAAACATATATACATACATATATACATACATACATACACACACATACATACATATACATACATACATACATACATACACACACACAAACATACATACATACACACACACATACATACATATACATACAGACATACATACATAAAAACACAAACATACATACATACATACACACACATACATACATATACATACATACACACACATACATACATACATGCATACATACATACATATATATATATACATACACATACACACATACATACATACAAACATACATACATACATATATACATACATACATACACACACACATACATACATATACATACACACATACATACATACACACACACACATACATACATACACACACACATACATACATATACATACACACATACATACCTACACACACAAACATACATACATATATACATACACACAGATACTTACATACATACATACTTACAAACAAACGTACAAACATACATACATACATACATACACATATATATATGTGTTAGTTTTACGTGTAAAATGTATCAAGTAGTTAGTTTTTGACTCGTTGTAAAAGAACTTGCTGACCGCTGTGTTTTTGCTCTGACAATAC
>CM022675.1:6655831-6658331 GCA_012295275.1 Chrysomallon squamiferum
AGAGAGAGAGAGAGAGAGAGAGAGAGAGAGAGAGAGAGAGAGAGAGAGAGAGAGAGAGAGAGAGAGAGAGAGAGAGAGAGAGAGAGAGAGAGAGAGAGAGAGAGAGAGAGAGAGAGAGAGAGAGAGAGAGAGAGAGTATTTAGATAAGGTATATTTTTGTAATGTGTTTTTATTTTAACCATTGTTGTTATGGCGTTAAACGTATACTCGATGATGTAGTCTTCGTCATCATCATCTTCATCTTCTTCGTCGTCGTAGTCGTCATCATTGTCGTCATCATTATTATCATTATCCTCGTCATCATCATCGTTTTCATCAGTATGTCTGTACCATCATATTCACTATCATGTCAGTATTTTGCGAATACTGTCAATTTGTTTTCCTATTTTAGTTTCGTATTAAAGTTTCTATCACCCAGTGGTCAGTTTCTGGTCCATTCTGGTCACCTTGTCAAATAATCTGAGTAAAATGGACAGTTTTTATTCCATAAATGAGGGATGTAACTTATAATTGAGGTATGTAAAATAATAATAATAAAATAACTCAATTTCCTTGTCTGGGATCTGAAAGATGAAAAGAAAAAGATCATTTGTCTTTCATCTCTGATTTAGTTTACAAATATTACTTATTCATTCTTTCCTCCTCTTGAGTTTTAGTCTTTCTCTCATTTTCTTTCTTTCTTTCTTTTTTTTTTCTTTTTTTTTTTTTTCAGTTTTCTTTTCAGTTACTAATTAATGTATTATTGCTGTTGTTATTTTCATGTTTGTTATCATCATCATCGACATTGTTGTTGCTGTTGTTGTTATTACTAATACTACTACTTCTCTTACACTTTTACCATTTATTATTATTATTATTATTATTATTATTATTATTATTATTATTATTATTGTTGTTGTTGTTGTTGTTGTTGTTGTTGTTGATTTTGATGGTTTCGTTACTGCTTCGTGTTTTTTGGCATTTAAAGTTGGCTGAAGAATTAATGAAATAATTAAAAAATTACTACAAGTATGTGTGTTTGTGCATGTATGTAACAATTACACGTTAAAAGCTCAAAATAACGATAGAGAAAGGAAAAATAGAACAAAAAATAGAAAGAAAAGAAAAATAAAAGAAAAATAATCAAAAAAAACAACAAAAAAAAAAACAACACCCAAAAAACAGAAGAATCTAATAAGCAGCAAATAAAAAAGAAAATAATAAGATTCAGACAAAGATTGGCGAGGGAAAAAGAAAAAAATCAAAAAAAAAAAAGGAAAAAAAAGAAAAGTGTTTTAAAAAGATAATAATAATAACAACCAGCATGAAACAAACACAAATATTATTTTTGTCGAAGAATAAAGTCATGTAATTCGGTTCGGAAATTCAATGACATGAAACAAAATTTCACCATCATTTTGTGGTATTAACAAAATGACAGTCCTGTCGAATATGGCGCCAGAAACCTCAAACATTTTTTTACGTCTGAAGAGAAAAATCGTAAAAAAAAAAAATCGTAAAATTAAACGTTCATGTAACTAGTAATTGATATCGTGGGATCAAAAGTTTTTTTTTTTTGTTTTTAATGTTCTGTTTGAAAAGAGATTGCTATTGTCGAGACAACGGAAAATAAGATTTAGTAAATAAATAATTTTTTTTTTTTTTTTTTTTTTTTTTTTTTATTGTTTTATTTTAAAGTGGATGAGTTTACGACAAGAAAATAGACTTTGATTGACATCAATTTAGCAATGAAAAGAAATAAAAAATCAAATGAAAAAATAAATAACACGATGTAATTATTACTGTTATTATTATTTAGGAAATTGTTGAATGAGTTGATCTTTCCGTTGCTTCTTTATTTTGTATCTTCTTTCGTAATTTAAAAAAAAAAAAATTACTATAATTTTCTATTGAGCCTACTAAGTTCCAATAAAAGTTTAGCCATAGGAAATAAAATTACTTTATTTAAAGATTAAAGTATAATCATTTCGAAAACATATTTAAAAAAATAATCACTAAATAAGAACAAAACAAAAAAAAAACACAAAGAAAAAGAGAAATAGGTCCTTATTTTACCAGCAGAGATTAGAGTATAAGCATCTTGAAAACAAATTAAAAAATAAATTAATAAATAAATAAATAAATAAGTAAATAAGTAAATAAATAACAATATATTAATCATCATAATAATAATAATAATATAATAATAATAATAATAATAATAATAATAATAATCTAAGATCATGAATTTGCATTATTTAATTAATCTATACTGACCAAAAAAAGTTAAGCCTACAATAAAAAAAAAATTCTATCAGAAATGAGTTTCTTCTGTTACTGTGTCAGTTAAAATGAACTTGGAGCCGCTGGATAACTGAATGGCAGACATTTTTTTACTCATGGATAAACAATCTTTCAACCATCCATTACTTCGACAACACCTCTGAATGTGTGTTTTTTCCAATTCTAGGTGGGTTTGTTGTCCGTGTGTCTGTATCAGTGAAGTTTATAACCAGCCAGA
>CM022675.1:6663331-6685831 GCA_012295275.1 Chrysomallon squamiferum
AATCTTTTTTTTTTTTTTTTTTTTGTGAAAGGAATACCAGTGGATGTCAGGTAACTTATTTGTTTGTTATTGTTCTTTTGTTCCTTCTTTTTTCTTTTTTTTTGTGTTTTTCTTTATTATCATTATTATTATTATTATTATTTTTTTTTATTATTATTATTTTTATTATTATTATTTATTAATTTTTTAATGTTTTTTTTTTTTTTTTGTTATATTTATTTATTATTTTTTGTTACTTTTTTTATTATTATTTATTTATTTATTTATTTATTATTATTAATTTTTATTTATTTATTTATTTATTGTTATATACGGTAAATACGGCGAATTCACGAGATGAAAACTAAACGCGACACGCTTACACGATCTGTCAGCCGCTTTGTCGCTTCGCAGAGTCCCGTTACAGCTTCCGAATTACACCGATTTACACCGAATTAAACCGATCTACACCGATCTAACCACGATCCGTTAAATCGACCCCAAATTACCAGCTGAAAGCTTTTCGCGATTTCTCTTGCACTTAATAATCGCACAGCAAATAAAACGGAGACAGACATTTACATTCGCAATCACAGCCTCGGCGTGGAATGCAGTGATTATATAAAAAGGTAGTTCTAACATGAAAATTAATAAACATGTCGGAGATTAATGGAACTGCAATGTCCACGAAATGGTTCGTTGAGATAAATAAAACGCCGATATTTTTCGAGACGTCGTGACAGATTTATCAACGTGCGTGTCAGCGTGAGACTAATACTCAATAAGGACATGCTTGATTTGTAGTGGAAATAAATATTACGTAAAGGTTATAAAATATAAAGGATCAATGCTCATGAAAGGCTTGTGTGAATTATGTTAGAAATAAATTTTGCGTAGACGTTTTTTTTCAGTGTATATATATATATATATATCGATGTAAGTACCAATAAAACAGCAGTACACAAACAAGGGCATGCTTGAATTAGTATACAAGAAATAAATATTATTTAAAGATTATAAAATATAAAGGAACGATGCTCATGAAATGCTTGCTTGAATTGTACTAGAAATAAATTTTATTCAGACGTTTTTCAAGATGTCAAGATTTATATGAATGTACGTGAACGAAGGCAGTACAGTATTCATGCTCGAATTATAATGAAAAAAAAATCTATGACGTCAGATTATCACAGGGAAAGTGAGTAATAGGAAAGTCGAAAGGTCAAGGTCAATGTATCCAAGATGTGAAAGAACTTAACATAAAACTGACTGAAATGTACTGAAAACAAAACTTGCAGTTTCCAGAAAGTTGATGTATTGTTTAGTTTTAAGAAAATCAGCTGCAGCAGTTTTTTTTTTTTTTTTCTTTTTTTTTCATCGTCGTCGTATTCGTAGTCATCATTACCACAGCTTTCAACTTATCATCTTCATCGTCGTCATTGTCATATTAATGAGCATAGTTGTATTGATATTCATCACCGTTGTTATCATCACTATTTTGATCATCATGATTATCGTAATTATAATTGATTTATGTTGTTGTTCTCTCTCTCTCTCTCTCTCTCTCTCTCTCTCTCTCTCTCTCTCTCTCTCTCTCTCTCTCTCTCTCTCTCTCTCTCTCTCTCTCTCTCTCTCTCTCTCTCTCTCTCTCTCTCTCTCTCTCTCTCTCAGCTTCCTTGTTTCATTTGAGTCAGTACAACCTTAAACATATTTTTGCTATGGCTTGGTGTCAGAAGGTTGCTTGTTTTGGGGTTTTTGTTTTTTTAATTTCATCGCTAGGAAGTGAAAGATAATAACTCATGACAACTCGATCTGTGGTGATTTTGCTTCGAGTTATAAACTGACAGTTACTGAATACTTTATTCTCTTGTAACCACGAGAAGAGACTTTAATCCGATGTTAAATCAGATAAATTCTAAAGGGAGATAACATCTATCAATAAAATATATTTTCGAAAGGGGGCGGATCTTGAGATATACACGCAAGTGATCAGTTTTACGGGGGAGGGGACTTTTTTATTTGTTATTTCGTTGTTTTTCTAATACATGTATGTGACATATAAACACACACACACACACACACACACACACACACACACACACACACACTTATATATATTAAAAAAGAAATAGAAGAAGGAAATAACGACAAAAACAGTGATGTCATGATCAATTAAATCTACGAAGAATATAAGGTTAACCTGATAATCAAAGAAAAAAAAAAAAAAAAAAATTTCTTCTTTTTCTTTTGGTCTTTCAGACAATAAACCTGGGTCATTTTATAATATTCAATACACCTCAGTTATGAAATAAAAACTGTCCATTTTACTCAGATAATTGGATGATCATAATAAATATTAGTATTAGTATTATTATTATTATTATCATCATCAAAATCGTCATCATCATCGTCGTTTTCCCATTGCTATCAGAAATACGGTTTGCATACCAAAATATCAAACGTAAACTTGACGTCAAAACATTTAGCAAATTGAAAATATTAAGTGTTCCTTTATCGTCATTTAATCTGCCTATGAACATCACAGAAAGATCGTTTAACAGATCTGTCTTGCAAGTGAGATACCAGCCACTGCTAATTTGTCTTAGCCCACAGCGAGTTGATTCTCTGTACGGGTTTAGGGTAATGTCGGTTACACGTTCTCCTCCGGTGTAATTGACACCGGGTTTCCGTTTGGTTTGCAGTTTAATTTGGCTGATCAATGCCTGAACAGCTCCGGGAACGACTGACTGTCGTCGGGTATGAAATGTGCTAGAATTAAGTAAAATTCCGAAAAGTTCTTACTAGCAGTAGAAAAAAAAAAAAAAATTAAAATTTAAAAAATGAAAAAAAAAAAAATAAGAAAAGAAAATAAAAAATGAAAAAAGAATAAGAACATTTTAAAATATAAAATCAAAATAAAATACCTCGTCAACATAAATAAATAAACTTTTTAATTAGTTAAGAAACAATAAATAAATACAAACAAAGTAAAATAATTAAAAATTAAGTAATAGACAGATAAACAGATAGACAATAGACAGATGGACAGATAGACAGACAGATATAGATAGATAGACAGACAGACAGACTGATAGATAGATAGATAGATAGATGGACAGACAGATACAAATATTAATAATATAAATAAATCAATAAAAAAACCAAGTGTCATTAAATACACGATACACACACACATACACACATGCACACACACATACACACATACACACACACGTAAATATCTAATTATACTTTATCACTGCATCTACTTAGCAGTTCTGCAGCAAGATATAAAACTCTCTTGTGTATTTAACAAATACCGCCCACCCCTCACACACATCAACCGAAAAACCTTTTACTGACACATGTTATATCCCTTTGGATTTTATTAAATTTAACATCTGACTAAAACCTCTTCTCATGGTTTCAAAAAGGAAGAAAATATTTACTAGCTGTCAATTTGTAACTTCGAGTAATATCATATTTCATCGATTTGTCATGATCTGTTATCTTTTTCTTCTCACCGATGAAATTTTAAAAATGGGAAAATGTTTGACATTAAATTAAAGCGAAAACAAGTTTAAGGTTATACTGACTCGAATGAAATAAGAGATGTAAATGACACAGAGAGAGAGAGCGAGAGAGAGAGAGAGAGAGAGAGAGAGAGAGAGAGAGAGAGAGAGAGAGAGAGAGAGAGAGAGAGAGAGAGAGAGAATATACAAGAAAGAGAAATGAGAAAGAAAGTGAGACACAGATAGGAAGACAGACAGATAGATAGATAAATAGATAGACAGACAGACAGACAGACAGACATGGATTTCATGAATAGATAGATGGAGAGAGAGAAGAAAGGAGATAAGACATTAATCCAGACTTCTATTACAATTATTAGAATGCACTTCAGAATGTTTCGTTATTTTTCTATAAAGTTTTCTGTTTTCTTTTTTTCATTTTTTTTTTCAATTATTATCATTTTATTTTAATTAACACTGAACAAAAAAAAAATTCTAATCAATACATCACACCGACCTTCTTTTTTTTTTTTCAGCATGAAAAGTTTTTAATTTAGAGAAAAACAACCCTACCCTCCCCCCCCCAAAAAAAAAAAAAAAAATCAAACAAAAAAAAACCCCACAAAATAAACAAAAAACATCATCGACGATAGACGTATCTGGAACCTTACAAATTCAGTTTACATTAATTTCTAATTTGACAAGAAATGTGCCGGAAAACGCGTATTAATTGTGTTCTTTCGTCGTTAAAAAACTTACCAAATCTCCTTCGCTGCTATAATTAACTTCCCCAGAAGTGCAAAGTAAACGCAACGCTAATAGTTTTCATAGCGTTTCGTAATAGAAGTGTTTCTGAAATTTAAAATAAAGAAAGAAAGAAAAAAAAAAAGAAAGAAAGAAAATGAAATCATTTAAAAAAAAAAAAAATGAAGAAATAGCTGTTGATGAGCATCTCCATGTTGAAAACATGGCGATATAATCTTGAAGAAATGATAATAAAGAAAATGAAAAGGAAGAGAATATGATCATTAATATTTCATTACGTCGGTTTTAATCATTTTTTGCTTCCGTCTTCCTGCATTTTTATTTCTCTTTCTCTCAGAACTATCGTCTGTTTGTCTGTCGTATATATATATATATATATGTATAAAACATAATATAATATATACATATATATATACATACATACACACACACATATATGCATTTTTATTTGTATCTGTCTGTTTGTCTGTCTGCCTATATATGTGTGTGTGTGTGTGTTTTTATATATGTGCGTTTGTATACGTACGTACATACACACATATAAATACATACATATAGACATATATTTCGACATACATACATGCATATATATATACGACGTACATTCATATGCATGCACGAACACATACATAAACACATACACACTCATTCACAGAACAGGATTTCAGATGTCAAAGTACACTCGCACTGGTCAAAAACTCAGGCAAAAGTCCTTGACTGTGTTTATGCTTCTCAAGACCAACATAAATTATTACTGACTTTGAAATTAGACACGGTCTAGCAAAGTGAGATTTGCTAAGTACTGAAAGAAAACAGCATTTAATCGATGTAAAACGCAGGTTTTCATGTCGATATGTAGTTCGCGGTTCATCTTGAACCAGAGAATGACGTCATTTATAGTTATTTCGAAAATAATTTGTTTAGAAAGCGTTTCTGGAAATCTGCCACAATCTTGCACGCGCTGTCTGCATTAATCTACGAAAGTGGTCTGAAAAATACCACGATAACATGTTTTTTAACTCTCCGTATGGTAAAATTTGAAGCTATTGCGTCATGAAATAAAGATGAGAAACGTGATAGTATTTGTTTAGAAAGCAGAATCGGGAAAACACGTCCATTTCGTTTACAACTGAATGGTCATAAGCGAAATCTTCGGAAAGAGCGATTTTAAGCGCTTTAGAACATTGATTT
The DNA here is from genome assembly GCA_012295275.1 of Chrysomallon squamiferum. Classification (NCBI taxonomy): domain Eukaryota; kingdom Metazoa; phylum Mollusca; class Gastropoda; order Neomphalida; family Peltospiridae; genus Chrysomallon; species Chrysomallon squamiferum. The sequence continues at coordinate 6,668,779 of CM022675.1, forward strand.
TCAAGAAACACTTTTAGTAAATCTTGTAGTTTGTTCTATTCAGATTAAATACATATACATACGTAATAATGAAAATGATGTTCCTTGGAGAAAAATAAAACTTACAACTACAAAAACAAAGAAAAAAGTAGAAGTAAAAAAAACAACTAAAAATAAAGGCAAATAAATAATAATTTTAAAAATAAAAATGCAAATAAATAATAATTTTAAAAATCTTAAAAAATAGTATAGTAGTATTATTATTAGTAGTAGTAGTAGTAGTAGTAGTAGTAGTAGTAGTAGTTTTTTGTAGTAGTAGTAGTAGTTTTGTAGTAGATATAGTAGTTTCTTTCTTCTTTTTTGTTTTTGTTTTTGTTCCTGCTTTTTTTTTTATTTGTTGTTGTTTGTTGCTGTTGTTTTCATTTCTTTTGTTTCAATAATATGTTTTTAACAGATATCCTTACATTAGAGAGACTTTTATGTATAAAAATATTTTATATAATCTTCCGTCAGCAAACAAGCGGCATCTCACCCTTTGTCTCGTTAATTCACTGAAATAAAAATATCTTATTTTGATAATTTAATAATAGAAAAAGCAGATCTTTAAATATTTTATATTATATCGTTAGAACTGTTAGCATTGTTTTGCGCCGTTTTTGCCCGTGAGCCAAGGTTTTAAGATGCATTATCGATCTGAATTCGTTATTTGTATTAATCAGTAGTGACGTCATTTCTAGAAAAAAATTATATTTTTAAAATATTCTACTCCAATTCCAGAAAAAAAAATTAAAATTAAAATAAAAAAATACAACATAAAATCGAAACTTTATCACCACTATGTAAATGTTATAGATTCTAATGCAACATCATGCAGTACTTGACAAACTGAATCGAATGTAAACTATGATGTCAGACCGATATAAATTATGACGTCAGTCTGTGTTTGGAAAAACACATTGGATCATGGGATAGAATGAACAGCATTAATTTGCCATTTCGTTTCTTAATAATTATTAAAATCGACAAAGATTCTTTCCGCTGTTTTGTTTGTTTGTTTTTTTGTTGTTGATTTTTTGCCTAAATCTTCAAATATTTCTCTAAATCTTTACTGTATAAAAGAATTGTAGTGAAAAACAATTTTTTTTTTTTTTTTTTAGGTTTCGATATCTGAAGTAGCTAAATTCTTGATTTATTTTCTGCTGTTTATGAGAGAGTGAATATGTCAGAAAAATGTCTGCTAAACAATAACAGCAGCAGGAGCAGTAATTATAAATACATTATTATAAAACTGATGACATTTATTGACGATAAAATCATGAAGATGATGATAATGATATGAAAATGATGAAGATGATAACCAAAATGATTATGCAATAGAAGAAATTATATCAATGATGGCAACGAAAATCATTTTGATTATCGTGTAACAATAAACACTTTCACCTAATCTATCTTTCTGTCCATCTATCTATATTTCTCTGTTTGTCTTTCTTTCTAGCTGTATGTACGCTTGCCTGTCTGTCTGTCTGTTTGTCTGTGTCTATCCATCTATTTATATATTTCCATATGTTTATACATCTATCTTTCTTTAGGTTACTGCATATATGTGTTTATGTATTTCTATCTCTGTTATGTCTATGTATATCTTGTCTATCTCTCTATTTGTCTATCTGTCTGTATGTTTGTCTGTCCATTACCTATCTCATTTTTATATAATCTGCAGTCAAGCTATATCTCATCACATGTCAATATCTTACGTTTTTACAGACAGTTTTAAGTCAGTATCTAAACAAGAATCGTTCGTGCTATTTTGAGTGAAATTAGTTTTTAATGATTATCAGGTTTTTCAAAATGTTTTCTGTCTGCCTCTTTCCTGCTAAATTACATCAACTGTCAAAAAAAATTAATCTGCTTGTCATCGTCGAAAAAAAAATGACACGTCACGATCACGTGATGAAATAATGTTGCATACGCAAAAAAAACATGCGTCAGTCATTAGTTAGGTTAATTTATTCTAATAATTTAAATATTTTGCTTATTACTATTAAGAGCTTTTTATTAAGAAGTCATATGTAATATTTAACTTGTTTTTTCTTCTTCAACTTTCTTCTCTCTGTTATATCCTATCCTTTTGACGACTTTTTTTTCTTCTTCTTTGGCTTTGCTGGTATTGTTCTGTGTTGGTGTATGTTTATGTTTGTATGTTTGTCTGTGTGTTTGGTGCATGATGAATATGCACGTGCGTCATATTGTGCATAATTATGTTATACTTGTGTCAGTGTTCTTGTGTATACTGATCTCTTAGCAATACTTATCGAGTGTGTGAGTGTGTAGTTTTGTATATGTAGTGTCTGTGTTAGTGAAATGTTTTATACGTTTATAGAGTAGTTTATTATGTTTGTATTTGTGAAGATTTGTGCAAATGTTTGTCTTAATTTAAGGATTTTTATACATTTGTAAAGTAGTTGTGTATATGGTGGTTCTATCTTAAAGACGTCGCACCAGTACTGTGGCCTTCGCACGCAAATTTAGTTGTATATATGATTACGTTGCACTGTTACGCAAAGAAATGAATATAATTAAATGATGCGTCTGTCTTTATGTTTTTGTGTTCTTGAGCCTGGAGATGTGTATTATTTTGTGTTTTGTTTGTCCAGTTGTATTAAATTTTGTCTATATTACGTTTGTAATGGTGTTTCGTTTTTGCGTATGGATTTTATGTTATGTCTATATTTGTTGAGAGCCTATAAGTTCTGAGGATTGAGTTTTGTAATACATTATATCTGAGTTTGTTAAACTAAATATAATTGGCTCCAAGCTTACATATTCTCTACAAAACTGGAGTTATATTTTTTGGAGTCCACATATCGAAAAACATAGACTGTGAATCCCTTAGACAACATACTGATAATTTACAGTTTTGTAATATTCAAGAAGATATTTCCTGAAACAACGATGGCCCCAGTATCACTATGACGTGGCCACAGTTCCTCCAATATCTCTGTCAATTCTTTATTTGTTCAGTCGGTTTCTTACGAGTACCTTCGCAAATTAATAAATTCGATCCTGAATTCAAACATCTTAGACTGTTTTTTTTTTTTTTTGTTACCCAATAACAGTGCACAGTGATCATCTGAGATGGACTGGTGATTCGATTACGTTTACTCGTAATTCTTAAGAAAGCTGTTTAGCGGTACAGTACAAGGGAAAACGATCCATCGATATCTCTTCAAGTTTTGCAGCACTGCAAAACGTTAAAGTTTAGTTTCACGTAGAAATATAACCAATACTGTTATATTTAAAGTAAATATGAACTGTGTAGTTTAATTTGAAGGTATAATATTCGCTATAATAAATCAAGAAACAAATATTTGTTCAAGATTTTAGACCCTTTAAAATAAAAAAGAAAAAAAAAAAGAAAAAGAAGATACGATTTAAAAAAAAAAAATAGGTCGTATTATGAATACGTTGAGTGAACTTCAGTATTATATCTGTAATGGATGATGATGATGATGATGATGATAATAATAATAATAAGAAGAAGAAGAAGAATTACTATTATTGTTATTGTTGTTGTTATTATTATTATTATTATTATTATTATTATTATTATTATTATTATTATTATTATTATTATCGTTGTTGCTGTTATTCGACATCGTCATCGCCATCACCATTGTCTACGAAATGGTCTTCTTCTTCTTCTTCGTCTTGATAAACATATAGTAGGCCTATTGCTTTCTAAAAGGCACATACAAATAAACATGTATTCCATGTACTGACAGATATTGTATTATGTAGGTAACACAAGGCAGACATGATTACGATAAACATGCCACATTGCAAAGAATTAAATTTTTCACTTATACACGAAACAGAAATCCTTAATCAATAAGTATTAACATAAACAAATAAACAAACAAACAAAAATTAATAGCCGACTTCCGCGTAAAGTAACAGCAATGATTTTTACTGATTCTTGAACAATCGAGTTTCGGTGTTCCAGATAATTCCTGTCAACATCGACTCTTTAGAAAGCAGACGATAATGATTCCTCGCCTTTGTAACACTTCACGTTAAAAAGCGAGACCGGAAGCCATTATTTAATTCCATTTTTTTTTTCTGGTTTGAAGTGTCAATGACGTTTTGCGCGAATTATATAATTTTGTTTTCTTATTTAATTTTTTTTATAAAGTAATTAAGTAGTAATGGGATTTTTGTTGTTGTTGTTTTTAATGCTTTTTATTTTTATTTTTAAATTTAATACTTTGCAACCACTACCACAATCACTCTTGTGACTGAACTCATTACTGCTATCACTAATTCCGTTAGTTATACGATTACCACCGTTTTTGTGTTTTTTTGTTTTTTGGGTTTTTTTTTTTTTTTTGTTTGTTTGGCTAATGCTGGACTACCACTGACATTAATACTAAAGAACATCCTCAACTGTGATAAGTACAATTATTACTATTAATAATACTACTGCTTCTACTACTACTACAGTTATTACTACTGTTATTACTACTACTATTAAAGTAAGAACTGCAACGAAATTTTATTATGACTACAATTATTAAACTCTACTATTACTACTACTACTGTACTACTACTACTGCTACTATTACTAGTAATACTACTACTACTACCGCTGCTATTACTAGTACTACTACTACTACTACTGTCAATACCACAATAACTACTACTGTTGTTATTATTATGAATAGTTATAGTTCTTGTAATAATAATAATCATAATCATAACAACAATAATAATAATGATATGGTGATGATAAGGCAGAATCTAAGATCACTGGCTTTTAAAATTAAGCGGAAGAACAAATCGTTAAACAGTTTTTTATGAGTGTCTATTCTTTAATAATAATAAAGAATCTTGTTTGGTAATAAATAAAGCGGTAGCTTGGAATAAATGGAGCAGTTGTTTCTTTCATTTTTTTTTTTTTTTTTTAAATTATTTATTATTATTATTTTTTTTTTTTTTTTTATTTATCATTATTTTTTTTTTATTTATTATTTTGTCATGTGGAGGGGAAATATCGCACTGTTCAAACATATCAAGCAGACTTTCTTTCAAAACTGAAAGGAGAAAGAAATATGTTACAACTGACAGCCTCGGAAAATTTCAGTTCATGGCTGATAAATATTTGCATTTTCCCTCGCTCATACCACAAAAGAGTTTACCGAAGAAACCGTTAAACACAGCGATGTACCGCAATGAACTGCTCAAGTATTTATTCTCTCGCCAGATATCCGTGAAATGGTTCCGTTCGTAGCATCACCACTGAAATATCTGACACTTATACAACAATGTAAAATGCAGTATAAATATTGAAAGAGCCATTTTTTTTTGGGGGACTGACTGATGGACGTTTTCGTTTTCTTAAGAGCTTTTGTGTTTTTCTCTGTCCCCGGTGTTAAAACATGTGGAACGTTTCCTTCGTGAAACACGTATTAATTTTCGAAGCATTAATCCCGTTAGTAAATAAATCTGTTAATTTGTTCTGTAACTTGTTATATTAGTGATTAATTCTGTCAACTTATTCTGTAACTTTTTATATTAGTAAATAAATCTGTTAACTTATTCTGTAACTTATTATATTAGTAAATAATTCTGTTAACTTATTTCTGTAACTTGTTATATTAGTAAATAATTGTTAACTTATTCTGTAACTTATTATATTAGTAAATGATTCTGTTAACTTATTCTGTAACTTATTATATTAGTAAATAAATCTGTTAACTTATTCTGTTCCTTGTCATATTAGTAAATAAATTTTAACTTATTCTGTTCCTTGTCATATTAGTAAATAATTTTGCTAACTTCTGGATAAAAATATTATTTAGTACCTTTCTATAATAGTAAATAATTCTACTAAATTCTGGGTAAATTATTTCATTAATTTATATCACTGATACGTTCTCCTAATTTGCCTACTGAAACATCAATATGTCTCTTTGTATATAAATAAATAACTCTGTTTCTTTTTGAACTAATTATTACTATATCTTTTTATGTTTTAAATCATTGTAGTAATATGTATTTACATGTGGCTTTTTGAGTAGACATTATCTCATATATATAAATGTATCAGTGCGTGTATGTGTGTGTGTGTGTGTGCGTGTGTGTTCAAATTATTATTTTTCTTCATGTTTTTAAATAACCAACATTAGCATGTGTAAACAGATCTTTCCTTGAGACATTCCACAGTAATAAAATATATTGTGACCGTCTGAAAAAAATAATATACTGCCTTTAATTATTCCGTTGGAAAAGAACAGTGAATCGATTTCCTGCTATTATTTAACTAATACAAATAGAAGATGTTTATTTATTCAAACTTCGACATTTACTTGAGAGAAGGATTTTTATTTTTTATTTTTAAATTTTATTATTATTATTATTATTTTCTAATTACGTTGTTAAATGCATTGATCTTTGAGAGACTTTTTTTTTTATTACAGAAAGAAATTAAATCATAGGTAATATGATACGTAGAAAAATGCTGAAATTCTGTAATTCTACCATCTCTTTCTCTACATAAAACGCTTCCTGAAGTCCGTAGCCATTACTCCTTACCAAGCCATAACGTCTTAGAACCACAGGACACCACAAAGCTGTAAATATCATTTGTGAATTACGCTGGTCATTCAAGTACTTGCTTGCTGCCCTCAGGTTATCCGGACATCTTTGCAGAGGGCAACAGGAACTCTCCAATTTGTCCTAAGCGTGATTTAAGCACAGGACTGCGCTCGGTCATTACAGGTTTTGCCCGAGCGAGTTGTGAATGGAAGAGAACAAACTAGCAGTAATAGGCCTTTAACCAATATATCATGGGTCTCAAACCGCAGTTATTTTGTACGATAGCACACTAATGAAAACGATTAATGCTTATCTCTTTTCCGAAGAATGAAATCAGTCTCAGAAGAGGATGGTCTGCTCAAAGATGTCAAATGATTTTCGACGTCCTATTATTTTTACACATTTTGTTCCCACTTCTGGCTGATTTTACGTTTAGATGGTTTTGCGATTTACATGATTTCCTCAATTGTATCAAAAGACTCGGTAGCAAGGCGTTATCGTTGCTGTGTTTTTTTTTTTTTTTTTTATCACAGAAAAGGAATTGCAATGGTATAACGATAGGCATAACGACGGCAACGTTTCTGAAAGATTAAAAGCAGTAATTGGCGTGGCGGTCGTTGTAGTTTTAATAGGCATAAATAGCTAAAAGTGGCTATTTAGAATCATTGTCGACCACGGGAATGTCGAAACTAGCTTTAAAGAATAAAGATTTAGTATATTAGCAAGCAGGCTAGCTTGTATAAGCAGAGATATTTGCATTGATCGAGGACACGCTCGGAATCTTGAAATAAAAAAATCAATAGTCGTAATCGTAACAGTATTATTATCGTAGCATTTGTAATAGAAACACTACTGGTAGCAGAAGCAGTAATGTAGTATGTGTAATAATAGTAGTTCAATAAAACTACTAACAGTAGTAGAAGTAGTAATCGTAGTAGTCGTAACAATAGTTCGTTAGGAGTAGTAATAGTAACAGTAGTTGTTGTTGTAGCAGAAGTAGTAATCGGAGTAGTAACAGTAGTAATGGCAATGATAGTAGATTTAGTAATACCTGTATGTGTAGTTGATTGTTGCATTAGTAGTAATTATAGTAATAGTTGTCATTGCTGTAGTAATAATAGTCGTTGTTGTAGTAGTAGTAGTAGTAATTATAGTAACAGTCGTTGTTGTAGTAATAAAAGTATAGCTGTAGCAATTAAATGATAGTGGTTGTTGTTGTAGCAGTAGTAGTTATAGTAACAGTCGTTGTTGTAGTAATAATAATTTATAGTTGCAGCAGTAATTATGGTAATAGTCGCTGTTGTAGTAATAATAGTGTTCGTAACGATAGTGATAATGGTGGTTGTTGTAGCAGTAGTAACAGTGACTATAGTTATTCAGAAGATGTTTTTGTTTCTCTTCATTCAAATGCGTCTTTACACTGGTTTTCAGTTTCATTGGAATTATTGTTCTGACAAAATGCGTTGTCTAGACAGATATTTATTTCGATACTCAATAAACGGTCTGCGGCGCTGGATTACAAACCTGTTTTATTGCCTTCCAAATTAAACACAAACTTGATCGTTTCTTCGTGATCTTAATTCTAATTGACTCAACAGACTGAATGGCTCGGTCGTGATTCGAATCAGGAACAGTCTCCGAAAATGATCTTTACGTAGCCTCTGTTGACACTTTTTGTCAAAGACTCGGTAATGAAATAGTGTCGTTAATTCTCTTTTGCAGTACTGGTCAAGCTGAATTTATTAAGTTTATTTAAACAGCTGACAGTTAGCGTATGTTAAAAATAAATAATAATGTATCGTCCATTTTAAAGTTTGTATGCTTTATTAGTCTATTTCATATACACAGACACCTACATACATAAAAACGCACGCATGTACGCATGCATACACGCACATACGCACAGGGCCAGATCTTACGCACTTGTCAAGGCAAAGTTTTTGCATTGCTCGACCTCCAAAAATTGCAAACATCGATTTTTGAAAAAATTAAAAAGCACAACACTTGAGACTGCGTAATCTGTTTTAAATTGCAAGAATAACTATCATAAGACGCCCAAAGCAGCAGTGTTAAACACACAATATCCATTAATATGCCTAAGGCCTTGTTACACCATGCTTTGAGACAAATGGGTTTTCACTTAAAACACATATAACGCTCCATGTGATTTGCAATGCAAAATAATAAATAAAAAAAACAAAAAAAAAAAAAAAAATGAAGATAATAATAATAATAAAAAAATGTTCCCTTTTTGAGTGTGTGGATAGAAATAAGAAATAATCAGAACAGTTTTTGATTTGAGCAATAAGTTATGGATATGGAAAATAAAAATTTTAAATAACAAAATGATTGCATCAGAGGTCAGTAATGCTCCTCTCTGAGGTCTGTGGCTACTTTCTTGGCCTAATGGTAGCACCACCCATGCAAACCCACACACATCATCAATACAACATGACGACAATTTGCTATGAAATGATAAAATCTGCAGAATTTGATTATTTCGTCATAATCAGGATGCAGTAATTTTAATAATGCATTGACAACAGCATAAAAAATTAATAAATAAATAAATAAATATGATGATGATATAAAAGTGATGATAACAACAACAACAAATACATTATACTAACAACAACAACAATAACAGACACCAATAATAATAAAAAAAAAAAAAAATAGATATAGTGATTGAAAATATTTTTATTGCCAAAGAATTACAAAATTGGAATAACAACCATATAATTGATTTGTTGTACACATATGTCGTTTAAAATGTACATGAAAGCGAAACTGATTCACAGCGATAAACTATTCACATACGAGGTAAAAGTTAACAAACTTATTTTCGTCAATATAATATAAAAATTTACAAAACTATTTTCATCATTGTAATATAAGCATTTAAAAATAGTAATAATGATAATGATGATGATAAAAATAATAATAATAATTACACGACTACAAAATAAGTACTACAAATTTACAGTTATTTATTTGATTACAACACAAGTATTGCAAATTTACAATAATATGTACATGATTTTAACAAATATTACATGTTTACAAAAGAATTTTACATGATTGTAACATAAGTATTATTAATTAACAAAACTGTTTACTTTTTTAAAACGTAACCATCACAAACTTAAAATATATAAATAAATAAAATAACAGATTTCGTGACTTTAAAGTACCTACTGCATATGTTTACAAAACCACGTTATTGTGACACAGTACAAGCGATCTTATTTACATGACTATAAGTATTGTAGTTATACAAATTATGATTATTTAGCAAGGATCTCTACTTTAAAAAATATTCACATGATCATTAGATAAGTATCAAATATTTTTTCCAAAATCTTAAAGTGTAATTCAAAAAAATAAAAATAAAAAGGTAGATTTATATCCTTTAACAGAAGAATTTTGCCAGTTCACAATATATTGAAAAATAATAATAATAATAAATACAAATTTAAAAAAAAAAAAAAAAAAAAAAGAAAGAAAAAGATAATTTCCTTAACAAAGAGTTTTACAATATTTTTGAGTTTTACAATATTTTTTAATCAATTTTTTATTATTATTATTATTATTATTATTATTTTTTTTTTTCTGCCTAATTCCGATTTACGGAAATGAACGACAATTTTCTTTATCCTTTTCTAGGATTCGCTGATGAAAACGTAAAAAAAAAAAAAAAATAAAATAAACTGAATGGAGTCACCTTGCTGATCACCCTAGCACGCTACATTACTTACATCCCTAGTCTAAGGGAACAATGCGTAACAGAGTAAACAAGAAACAATGTATACCAATTTGAAAAGGTCGTCTGCATTTGCAAATAACGAAATGCACAAAGCCTGTATATATATATATATATATATCAATATATCATACATAAACTGAAACTGTATTTGACTATGGTTTAGCATAAAAGCAATATCGATTCCAGTATTTAACGAAAAGTTTAATCTGGATGATGAAAAGAATGAAATTGCGGTGTCAGAACTGTTAACTGCCGCCGAGAATGTTGTGATTTACAGACACTTTTGACAAATTAAGTTTCATATTTTCAAGCCACAAATCAGAAGAAATCGATTTAAATATTAAACATACGTGACCATGTATCCGGCTTCAAGAAAAACAACATTAGAAGTGTTTTAATTTTTGTCTGTTCAACACGATTTCGTGTTTTACGTTTTCGTTATTTATTTTTTATATTTTAAGTATCCTTGGTCTAGAAATCTTGAGCACCTCGGGTCACAGTTTTTCCGGATACAAGGTCTGGTAAAATAATTTTATATTTTTTTGTCTCCAATACTTGATAAAATTTCTATCAATATATATATATATTGATAAAATTTCTATCAAAACAACTTATTCTTAAAATATAAAGATCGAACGCTGTGATCGTTCATTTCATTTATAAATAAAGACGTATGGACAGACAAACTGATAGACAGATAGACCGAAAGCCACACAAAACAGACAGACAGACAAACAGACAAAGAGACAGACCAATGGACAGAAGGTATCAAAATACTTTCACTGTGATGAATTTGCTTTATATATATCCATCATCATACTGAGTCAGTAACTTCTAACCTTCTAATATTTTATTAATATGCACGATTTTAGTACTTGCTTTAGCTACGATCTGTAAAAATATGTCGCGTGTCATGAATTTCATACGAATACGGAACCAGGACGGCTACCATATTCAAAATATCGTACATGGCGTTCTTCGAGGGATTTTAGAATTCATTCACGGAAAAACAAAATATAAAAAAAGTTGAATAAAAATAAAAATACAGTGATCAGATTTCAAGATTCGTTTTACTGCTTAAGTATAACTAATGGAAATGAGAAACACGAGCGTCACATCTCAAATTTAACCGAATATAAAATTTCATGTGATATTAACATGCAGTTTCTCAGACTCATTTGCTACGGACGAAAGTTGAAAAGAGAAAAATATTTACAATGACTCGCGCTCGGAAAGTAGTGAGGATGAAAACGAGGGAAGTGTTCTTGGACAAAAACTGTGATTACAACAACTTTAGAACTTTTCTAGGACCAGCACAAAAATTGCACAATAGCTCCTAAATAAAATAAAATAAAATAAAATAAAATTCTTCAGCTGGAGCAAAAATATAACTTTTTTTTTTTTTTTTTTTTTTTTTTTTTTTTTTTTTGTCTGATAGACCAAAAACTTGAAGTCTTTTCTTCCACTAGAACAAAAAGGTATTTCCTTCAGCTACAACAAGAATAAGATGCAGAAACAATATTGAAAGACAATGTTTATTCAGTTAGAACGCTTTCGTTAATACTGACGGTTTTTACTACGTTTATCTCAAGAAATCGAGAAAAGAATTTAACATATAAAATGGGCACGAATTGGTACAATCATGCAAAACCGCCAAAAGAAAAAAAAAAAAAAAGAATGTAGAGTAGAACGTGTGGGTTTTCAAAATTCAAAATTAAAATGAAATAAAATAAGAAAATGTAATATACAACACAATATAATATCTAACAAAAACAAAATAAAACACAGTCAGTGATATTGGATTTAAACAATTACAGATTTTACTTGTTTTAATATAAAACTTTAAACTCAGAAAACATATCGGGAAACATTTTCGAAACAGGATGAATATCTCCTTAATCTAAATAAAACCTATATATATATGTATACGATTATGTCCTTGATAAGAAATAATATATTTTTTTAAATACCTGAAGAACATTTACAAATTTCACCAATGTAAACTGTAAGCATGTGAGCACAAGCTACGTAAGAAGAAGAAAAGCAGAAACGAAAAAAAGAGAGTTCTAATAATGAAATCCTATTTCAACTTGATAAATATTAAATGATAAACCAGGATTTCAAATGGAAGGTATTCTACAAAACAGACGTACAGCAACAGATGTCAGCTTGAACTAGGTATGGATACTTCAGTTAATGATAAAAATATAGAATATGAATTTCATTTATTTTACTAAACTATTTATTTATTTATTTATTTATTTTTTATTTATTTATTTATTTATTTATTTTATTTTATTTTATTTTATTTTATTTTATTTTATATAATTACTTTTTTTTAACAGACTTATTTGCTACGGACGAAAGTTGAGAAGAGAAAAATATTTACAACGACTCGCGCTCGGAAAGCAGTGAGGATGAAAACGAGGGAAGTGTTCTTGGACAAAAACTGTGATTACAACAACTTTAGAACTTTTCTAGGACCAGCACAAAAATTGCACAATAGCTCCTAAATAAAATAAAATAAAATTCTTCAGCTGGAGCAAAAATATAACTTTTTTATTTTTTTATTTTTTTTTTTTTTTTTTTGTCTCCTAAAACTAAAATAAAATAAAATAAAATAAAATAAAGTAAAATAAAATAATTAAAGCGTAGGATGGTTCTTCAAAAACTGTGATTACAACAACTTTAGAACTGGACCAGCAAAAAAATTGCACAATATAAATAAAATAAAATAAAATTCTTCAGCTTATTTTTTTATTTTTTTTTTTTTTTTTTTTTTTTGTTTTTTTGTCTGATAGACCAAAAACTTGAAATCTTTTCTTCCACTAGAACAAAAAGGTATTTCCTTCAGCTACAACAAGAATAAGATGCAGAAACAATATTGAAAGACAATGTTTATTCAGTTAGAACGCTTTCGTTAATATTGACGGTTTTCACTACGTTTATCTCAAGAAATCAAGAAAAGAATTTAACATATAAAATGGGCACGAATTGGTACAATCATGCAAAACCACCAAGAGAGAGAAAAAAAAAAAAGAATGTAGAGTAGAATGTGTGGGTTTTCAAAATGTAATATACAACACAATATAATATCTAACAAAAACAAAATAAAACACAATGTGATATTGGATTTAAACAATTACAGATTTTACTTGTTTTAATATAAAACTTTAAACTCAGAAAACATATCGGGAAACATTTTCGAAACAGGATGAATATCTCCTTAATCTAAATAAAACCTATATATGTATACGATTATGTCCTTGATAAGAAATAATTTTTTTTTTTTAAATACCTGAAGAACATTTACAAATTTCACCAATGTAAACTGTAAGCATGTGAGCACAAGCTACGTAAGAAGAAGAAAAGCAGAAACGAAAAAAAGAGAGTTCTAATAATGAAATCCTATTTCAACTTGATAAATATTAAATGATAAACCAGGATTTCAAATGGAAGGTATTCTACAAAACAGACGTACAGCAACAGATGTCAGCTTGAACTAGGTATGGATACTTCAGTTAATGATAAATATATAGTATATGAATTTCATTTATTTTACGAAACTATTTATTTATTTATTTATTTATTTATTTATACCCCCAAAACAAGAATACTTTAACAACTGTGACTTAACCTATTCCTTGAGTGATTTCATCATTTTAAGACTAATTTTATAAACTGATAATTAAAATAAAATAAGAAATATGATATAATGCAATATAATACAATACAATACAATAAATAATAAAATAAAACAAAATACAATCAGTGATAGTGGGTTTGAACTATAACAGATTTTCGTTATTTTATTACAGAGCTCTATAATATATTTACAATATAGAAGATCCGATTCCTTCTAGTTTTCCTAGTATTTCCAAGACAGGACCAATGTTTCCTACATCTATATAGAACTTAAATATGTATACTACTGCATGATTGATGGAAAACTAATTTTAAAATATTAAACAAAGTTTACAACGTTTACAAACTTCACCAGTATACACGGGAATGCATGTGAGCACAACAACAATAACAACAATAATAGTAATTGGAAGAGGAAAAAGAAACAGAGCTCTAATAATGAAATCCAATCTCAGATTTTTAAGTCTTAAATGATAAATCAAAATTTCAAGTGCAAGATATTCTCCAAATGCAACACAGTGGAGTCAGTATTTCTCTTTTTGAATTTTCCTCCTGTTCAATTTGTAAGCGGAGAGTATTCTCTTCATTTTACAGACAGCATCTACATAATGAAGCATTTCAAATTACTACACATATGAGAGAACTGGTGCAGATACAAGAAACTCAAACACTCCTCATTATTGTCTGCTTGTTTTAAATAAAATGAATTTAAAAAAAAAAAAAAAAAAAAAAAAAAAAAAAAAAAAAAAAAAAAAAAAGAAAACTAACGAAAACAAAAATGGCTGTGTTCCTTCTTCGTTGTATTAATTTTTCTTTTTTCCACTGGCGTAGAGAAAACACTTCCAATATTTAACTTACAAAACAAAATCCTGATGCAAATGAGCAACACAGTTCGTGATACTAATTAGATTTACATTAACTTGTGTAACTCGGCATCGACCAATCTAAGTAAAATAGATTTGTAAATCATTCTGGAATAGTATTCCGTTTCTAGATAAATGATATGTTTTTCTTACAAATCTACTTTTAACGTAACAAAATAAATATATAATTGATAGATAATTAACAAGGATAATGTATTTCTGACAGTTTTCATATATACATATTCTTTTTTTTTTTTTTCCTTAATTTTTAATATTATTTCAAATTAGAGGGAGGTATTGGTTTTATTATTTTTTTTTTTTTTTTTTTTTTTTTTTTTTTTTTTTTCGACATATATAATTTATATTTTCTGTATATTCTATTTTCAACAGATATAATTTACAAACGTCATTGTAACAAGAGAAACTTCGACTATAAATAATTAACAATGGTGTTCTTGGACTAAAATTAAAAAGTATTTCATTACAGAAATACCAGGAGTCTTCTTGAGCTACAGTAATCGGAGAATTATTCGAGACATGAGAAACTAAAAACTTTCTACAATATTTAATACTTGTTTTAAAATAAATACTTAATAAATAAATATTAAATGATAAACAAAAAATTTCAAATGGAAAGAATAGTTATTATTGTTGTTGTTATTTTTCAATTTAAAAGTAAAGAATATTTTCTTTACAATTTAGAAAAAAAAAAAAAAAAAAAAAAAAAAAGGACAGCCGCTAATTATCGATAATGAGAAATATGTGACGAGTTTTCTTGGAAGAGAACAAGAATCTGTACTGTGTCATTCTAATAGAACACATAACATGTATTCTTGAAATAGAAGATGTAGTGTTTCGATGCAATGACATTACTTCGTGATAGAAATAATACGTATTTACAAGATTTCACAATAACATTTCAGTTATCTAGAGCCGACAAGAAAAACACACTTCTATATATGTGAAGGACAGCAACATTTTTGTGTCTGTTGCAAGCAAGATGACTGTAACTGATTTCAAAACAGACCAATCTACATTACATACTAATGAGAAATAAATAATAATAAAGATGATGATCATGATAAAAATAAAATATTAAAAAACGACACTACAAAATTGGAGATTACCTACAGTTATCTACAGTTATCTACATTGTTAAATAAATAATCAAACTAACAAAATCAGTCCCATTTTGTATTCATTTTTGTTCTTTTTGTTCTTTTTTTT
The DNA here is from genome assembly GCA_012295275.1 of Chrysomallon squamiferum. Classification (NCBI taxonomy): domain Eukaryota; kingdom Metazoa; phylum Mollusca; class Gastropoda; order Neomphalida; family Peltospiridae; genus Chrysomallon; species Chrysomallon squamiferum. Next base: position 6,684,856 of record CM022675.1, read on the forward strand.
TTTTATATTTAATTTTCCGGCTTTATAATTTACTTTTTTTTTCGTACGGACAGTTGAAAATAAAAATAAACAATGACTAGATTTTTTTTGTGTCTATTGCAATGACAAGATGACTGTAATTGATTTTTGTATGGCAAGGACAGCAACATTTTTGTGTCTATTGCAAGCAAGATGACTGTAATTGATTTCAAAAATACCCAATCTGCATAACATAATAATGAGAAATAAATTATAATAAAGATGATGATGATGATAAGAATTTAAAAAAAGAAAGAAAAAAGACACTACAAAATTGTAGATTACCTATGATAGTACAACGAGAAAAAAAAGAAGTTAGTTATTTGTTCTAGTAGCAGTAAAGACGTTACGTCTTTGTTCTCACAATGCCTGGCAATATAACAAAACTAAAATTCTACTCCTTGACCGATTTCATCATTTTAAGACACATTTTAAAAAACTAAAAGTTAAAATAAGAAACATTGTGTAAAGAAATATAAGGCAGTATAATACAACACAATTTAATAAATAATGAAACAAAACCAATTACAATACAGTCTGTGTTATACTATTACAAATTTTCTCAGTTTTATCACAAGTCTTAACAAACAAATTACAGAAAGAATTCTTTATCATGGCCTAGTCATTTTCAGAACAGGGCCAGAATATCCTACATCTAAACACTACTCATTCAATATACGATTATATCTCAACAAAGTCTGCAGTATTTACATTTATGAACTATGCATGTAACAAGTATAATAATAATAATAATAATAATAATAATAATAATAATAATAATAATAACAACAACAACAACAACAACAACAACAAAAATAATAATAATAAAGAAAGAAGAAGTAATAAAATTATATCTAATATTGATAAATGTTAAATGATAAGACAAATTTCAAACGAAAGGAATTCTGCAGACATATTTATTTTAAATGTGGAGAATATTTGTTTTATGTTACAGATA
>CM022675.1:6690831-6818331 GCA_012295275.1 Chrysomallon squamiferum
CTCTTCAAGTTAAAATTAGTATTAAAAGTGCCGGCAAGATATTTTTGTATTCGTTCATAATTCCGCTTCTTTCTTGAACGTTTAGAAATAATATTAAAATTTTAAAATAATATATATTGTTTATTTCTTCTATTCTAATACCGAAAACGAAAATTCAGTCTGTCGCTGTTATTGGTTTTCTGGGGGGGGGGCGGGTTATGTCGGTTTTCTATTATTATTATTATTATTATTATTATTATTATTATTATTATCATTATCATTATCTTCATCATTTCCTATTAAATAAATAATGAAAATGAAGCAGAATAAATTATGACTTTACTTGGATTCTAAAAAAACACCGATAATGAAAAACACGTGGCAAGCTTTCTTGGGAGAGAACAAGAATCTGTACTGTGTTATTCTAATAGAACACAAACATAACATGTATTTTTGAAATAATGTCTCCATGCAATGACATCACTTCGTGATAGAAATAATACGTATTTACAAGATTTCACAATAAAATTTCAGTTATCTACAGTTGAAGAGAAAAAAGAACCATTACAAACTTGAAGGACAATAACATTTATGTGTCTGTTGCAAGCAAGATGACTGTAATTGATTTCAAAATAGACCAATCTGCATAACATAATAATGAGAAATAAATAATAATAAAGATGACGATGATAAGAATAAAATTTAAAAAAAACAACTAAAAATCTGGAGATTACCTATGATAGTAGAAGGAGAAAAAAAGAAGTTAGTTATTTGTTCTAGTAGAAGTAAAGACGTTACGACTTTGTTCTAATAATTCCTGGCCATATAATAAAAATTCTATTCCTTGACCGATTTCATCATTATAAGACACATTTTCAAAACAAAAAATTAAAATAAGAAATATTATGTAAAGAAATATAATACAATACAATTTAATAAATAATAAAACAAAACCAAATACAATACAGTCTGTGATATTCTATTACAAATTTTCTTTCTTTTATCACAAGTCTAATAAAATACAGAAATAATTTTTTATCATGGCATAGTCATTTTTAGAATTGAGCCACATTATCCTATATCTAAACACTACTTACACGCACATACAATTATATCATTAAAATACTTTTGAAATATCTAAATAAAGTCTGCAATATTTACATTTATGAACTATGCATGTAAAACATAAGTATAATAATAATAATAATAATAAAAATAATAATAATAATAATAGCAACAACAGCAACAACAATAATAATAATGGCATGAATAATAATAATAATAAGATGAGAAAGAAGAAGAAAATCAAATTATATCCAATCTTTATAAATATTAAATGGTAAGACAAATTTCAAACGGAAGGTATTTTGCAGACATATTTATATATACCTATTTATTTTAAATGTGGAGAATATTTGTTTTATGTTACAGATACCATCAACAGAACGGCAGATTTCTGAACACAGAAAAGTATATACAGAACACTGCAAAGTGGGGTTGGGATTACTAGTTGGAACTGGAAATGTTATATTTTTCATTACTCCAGAAATCAGAGAATTATTTAAAGATATATTATATAAGAAATATACATTTGACGCTTTGTCATTGTTAAATAAATAATCAAACTAAAGCACAATCAGTGACAATGTATTTCTGACATTTTTTTTTGTATATTTATTGTTTTGTTTTTTTCTTATATTTAATTTTTCGGTTTTTTTTTTTATAATCTTTATAATAAAAAATTTCGTATGGACAACAGCTGAAAATAAAAATAAACAAAGATAAGATTCTTGAAACGGAAACAAAAAAGTGACATGTATTCTTGAAATAGAAGATGTAGTGTTTCGATGCAATGACATTAATACGCGATAGAAATAATACGTATTTACAAGATTTCATAATAACATTTCAGTTATCTACAGCCTAGAAGAAAGTCCCATTACGTATGGCAAGGACAGCAACATTTTTTGTGTCTGTTGCAAGCAAGATGACTGTAATTGATTTCAAAAATACCCAATCTGCATAACATAATAATGAAAAATAAATAATAATAAAGATGATGATGATGATGATAAGAATTTTGAAAAAAAAGAAAAAAGTCACTACAAAATTGTAGATTACCTATGATAGTACAACGAAAAAAAAAAGAAGTTAGTTATTTGTTCTGGTAGAAGTAAAGACGTTACGTCTTTGTTCTAACAATGCCTGGCAATATAACAAAACTAAAATTCTACTCCTTGACCGATTTCATCATTATAAGACACATTTTCAAAACTAAAAATTAAAATAAGAAATATTATGTAAAGAAATATAATGCAGGATAATACTATACAATTTAATAAATAATAAAACAAAACAAAACATAATACAGTCTTTGATATATTAACAATTACAATTGTTACAGAGAGATACGCAAAAGAGAGAAAGACTCATTATCATGGCCGAGTGATTTTCAGAACTGAGCCAGATTATCCTACATCTAAACACTACTTACACACACATACAATTATATCATTAAAATACTTTTGAAATATCTAAATAAAGTCTGCAATATTTACATTTATGAACTATGCATGTAAAAAATAAGTATTATAATAATAATAAGAAGAAGAAGAATAGCAACAACAGCAACAACAATAATAACAATGGCATCAATAATAATAATAATAATAAGATGAGGAAGAAGAAGAAGACAGAATTCTAGTAATCAAATTATATCCAATCTTTATAAATATTGATAAGACAAATTTCAAACGGAAGGTATTCTGCAGACATAATTATTTTATACCTATTTATTTTAAATGTGGAGAATATTTGTTTTATGTTACAGATACCATCAACAGAACGGCAGATTTCTGTTGACAGAAAAGTATATACAGAACACTGCAAAGCGGGGTTGGGATTACTAGTTGGAACTGGAAATGTTATATTTTTCATTACTCCAGAAATCAGAGAATTATTGAAAGATACATTATATAAGAAATATATATCTTACTCTTTGTCATTGTTAAATAAATAATCAAACTAAAGCACAATCAGTGACAATGTATTTCTGACATTTTTCTATATATTTCTTATTAGTGTATTCATTTTTTGTTCTTTTTCTTCTTTTTTTTCTTATATTTAATTTTCCGGTTTTTATCTTTATAATTTACTTTTTTTCGTACGGAGAACAGTTGAAAATAAAAATAAACAATGACTAGATTTTTGAAACGGAAAGAAAAAAGTGATGTGTGTTCCTGAAACAGAAGATGTAGTGTTTCGATGCAATGACCTTACTTCGTGATAGAAATAATACGTATTTACAAGATTTCACAATAACATTTCAGTTATCTACAGCCGAGGAAAAAATCCCATTATGTATGGCAAGGACAGCAAGATTTTTGTGTCTGTTGCAAGCAAGATGTCTGTAATTGATTTAAAAAATACCCAATCTGGATAACATAATAATGAAAAATAAATAATTATAAAGAAGATGATGATGATAAGAAATTTTTTTAAAAAAAAGAAAAAAGTCACTACAAAATTGTAGATTACCTATGATAGTACAACGAGAAAAAAAAGAAGTTAATTATTTGTTCTGGTAGAAGTAAAGACGTTACGTCTTTGTTCTCACAATGCCTGGCAATATAACAAAACTAAAATTCTACTCCTTGACCGATTTCATCATTATAAGACACATTTTCAAAACTAAAAATTAAAATAAGAAATTTTATGTAAAGAAATATAATGCAGGATAATACTATACAATTTAATAAATAATAAAACAAAACCAAACATAATACAGTCTTTGATATATTAACAATTACAATTGTTACAGAGAGATTCGCAAGAGACAGAAAGACTCATTATCATGGCCTAGTCATTTTCAGAACTGAGCCAGATTATCCTACATCTAAACACTACTTACACACACATACAATTATATCATTAAAATACTTTTGAAATATCTAAATAAAGTCTGCAATATTTACATTTATGAACTATGCATGTAAAAAATTAGTATTATAATAATAATAAGAAGAAGAAGAATAGCAACAACAGCAACAACAATAATAACAATGGCATCAATAATAATAATAATAATAATAATAATAATATGAGAAAGAAGAAGAAGACAGAATTCTAGTAATCAAATTATATCCAATCTTTATAAATATTGATAAGACAAATTTCAAACGGAAGGTATTCTGCAGACATAATTATTTTATACCTATTTATTTTAAATGTGGAGAATATTTGTTTTATGTTACACATACCATCAACAGAACGGCAGATTTCTGTTGACAGAATAGTATATACAGAACACTGCAAAGTGGGGTTGGGATTACTAGTTGGAACTGGAAATGTTATATTTTTCATTACTCCAGAAATCAGAGAATTATTGAAAGATACATTATATAAGAAATATATATCTTACTCTTTATCATTGTTAAATAAATAATCAAACTAAAGCACAATCAGTGACAATGTATTTCTGACATTTTTCTGTATATTTTTTATTAGTGTATTAATTTTTTATTCTTTTTCTTTTTTTTCTTATATTTAATTTTCCGGTTTTTTATGATCTTTATAATTTACTTTTTTTCGTACGGACAAAGTTGAAAATAAAAATAAACAATGACTAGATTTTTGAAACGGAAAGAAAAAAGTGATGTGTGTTCCTGAAACAGAAGATGTAGTGTTTCGATGCAATGACCTTACTTCGTGATAGAAATAATACGTATTTACAAGATTTCACAATAACATTTCAGTTATCTAGAGCCGACAAGAAAAACACACTACTATGTATGGGAATGACAGCAACATTTTTGTGTCTGTTGCAAGCCAGAAGACTGTAATTGATTTCAAAACAACGCAATCTGCATACCATAATAATGAAAAATAAATAATTATAAAGAAGATGATGATGATAAGAAATGATTTTTAAAAAAAAAACACTACAAAATTGTAGATTACCTACGATAGTACAACGAGAAAAAAAAGAAGTTAATTATTTGTTCTGGTAGAAGTAAAGACGTTACGTCTTTGTTCTCACAATGTCTGGCAATATAACAAAACTAAAATTCTACTCCTTGACCGATTTCATCATTATAAGACACATTTTCAAAACTAAAAATTAAAATATGAAATATTATCTAAAGAAATATAATGCAGGATAATACAATACAATTTAATATAAATAATAAAACAAAACCAAACACAATACAGTCTGTGATATACTAACAATTACAGATTTTGTTTGTTTATTAGAAGTGTAACAAACAAAATACAGAAATAATTTTTTATCATGGTCTAGTCATTTTCAGAACAGGGCCAGATTATCCTACTTATACACATATACCATTATATCATTAAAATACTTTTAAAATATCTGAACAAAGTCTAGAATATTTACATTTATGAACTATGCATGTAACAAGTATAATAATAATAATAATAATAATAATCATAATCATAATAAATAATAATATTAGTAATAATAGCAACAACAACAACAATAATAATAAGATGAGAAAGAAGAAGACAGAATTCAGTAATAAAATCATATCTAATCTTTATAAATGTTAAATGATAAGACAAATTTTAAAATCGAAAAATCGAAGGTATTCTGCAGATACCGAAATACAAGATAATGGAGTATAAATTATACATATATATGTATATATATACCTATTGATTTTAAATGTGGAGAATATTCGTTTTATGTTACAGATACCATCAACAGAACGGCAGATTTCTGTTGACAGAAAAGTATATACAGAACACTGCAAAGCGGGGTTGGGATTACTAGTTGGAACTGGAAATGTTATATTTTTAAGAAATTACTCCAGAAATCAAAGAATTAATTGAAACATATGTTATACAAGAAACAGATATTATGCTTTCTTGTTATTATTAAATAAATAATCAAACTAAAGCAGAATTAGTGACAATGTATTTCTGATGGGGTTTTTGTATATTTTTTATTAGTGTATTAATTGTTTTTTTGTTTTTGTTTTTTCCTTTAAATTTTATTTTCCGTTGATTTGTAATTTCCATATTTTTTTTTTCTTATGGACAACACTTGAAAATAAAAATAAACAATGACAAGATTCTTGAAGCGAAAAAAAAAAATGTCACGTGTTTACTTGACATAGAAGATGTAGTGTTTCGATGCAGTGACATTACTTCGTAGTAGAAATGATACGTGTTTACAAGATTTCACAATAACATTTCAGTTATCTACAGTTTAAGAGAAAAAAGAATCATTACAAACTTGAAGGAAGAAAACATTGGTGTGTCTATGGCAAGCAAGATGACTGTAATTGATTTCAAAACAGACCGATCTGCATAACCTACTAATGAGAAATAAATAATAAAAAAGATGATGATAATGATTATGATTATGACAATAAAATGTAAAAAAAATAATATACATTACAAAATTGGATATTACCTATGATAGTAGAAATTAGTGAAAGAATTCTATTATTATTATTATTAATAATACAAAAAGATTTTCTACTGCAAATTACATAGCTGTACTCCTTATGGACAAGCAAAAATAAATATAACAAAAAAAAAAAAAAAAACGTCATTAGATGCGTAAGCGTTTCTTAGCAACAGCCGGCTCCAAAACGTCAAAATTTGATCCGAAACAACAAAATGTCAAATAACTGAATCAGGTAGCCAAATTACAGTTAATGATAAAGATATTTACTAAAAATCTGATTATGTTAAAAAATCAGTTTTTTTTTTATTTATTTATTTATTTATTACAGAGCTGTATTAAACCCGAAACATTCGTCAGAAATATTCAAACTCTGAAATACCAGAGAATGAAATATATGTTTTTGTTATATTTATTTTAAAAGTAGAGAATATTTCTTTATATTACAGATGCCATCAACAGAACGGAATGCAGTGAAAGAAATATAACGAATTATTACTGGTTCATAATTGTCTTCTATTTGTAGATTAATGGGCTTAACAATATTTTTTATAAAATACACACCTAGCAGTAAACAATTTAAATAAACACCTTGCAGTAATTTACTGAAATATTTCTGTCTTATATTTTCTTCTGAAGGACGCACGATATGTATTAAATATTTATCTTGATTTTTATGTTTATTACAGTAATTTAAATAAACAATTAAACTGAAGAACAATAAATGAATATATTTTCTGTATTTTCTTTTTTCTTTTACCACTGTATCCATGTTATGCTATCTAAAATATATCTATCTTTAAAAAAAACACTACGCCAAAGGGTGATAATATCAACAATAGAAGGACATGAAATTACAATAAAAATAAAATAAACGTATTTAAGACAGACGCAAGTATATAAAATGCAATGCTTGTAGTTTTCTTTAAAATTTAAATTATTTGCAATATAAATTCGATCATGAAATCTTCAAAAACATCATTACAGTTTTAATATTCATATATATATATATATATATAAACATATTTTTTGAAATCAAGGTATCAGAAAGTGAATTTCATCATCAGTGAAATTATTTATGATAAACAAAAAAGGTTCATTTTGTCTTAAGCTGACAAATTAATAAATCTATTGTATCAAGTTAATTTATAATAATAATTATTTTTATTATTATTATTATTGTTATTATTACATTGACAGTGTAATAATAATAATAATATTAATAATAAAATAATAATAATAATAATTATAACAATAACAACAATGAACAAATATTAAAATGTATAAAAATTATCCGCAATTGTTTTTGATATTCGTTCAAATTCTTTTCTTCTGATTATTGGTCTGAAATAACATGAAATGCATTCTTATAAGCTCTTATAAATGCCTATCTTAAAAAAAAAAAAATTCTTACATACATACATATATATATATATATATATACACACACACACAGTTTGGTATGGCTATGAGCACCGTGTATATAGCCTTTGTATGTTTAAAAATTATAATTTTCATGCGATGATTTGAACAGTTCTAGCTTAGTGATATGCGGATTTGTCAAATACAGTATCAGAAATGCTGCTATGATTATTTTAATTAATAAACAGAAAGAAAGAAAGAAGAAATTAATTAACGATAAAAATAATAATAATAATAATAATAATAATAACAACAATAATAACAATTGCTTTAAGAAAAAATATGACATTATTAAGCAAATCTTATTTCAATAAAATGAGTAGGCACAAAATATATATATTATTACAATTTACATTTACAAAACACACACTCACTGTGACACACACACATATAAACTGGCATGAATTATGGGACTTAACAGAAAATGTTTCTTAGTATATTCTCCCAATTTAAAACTACATAATATACTTATGGTACATCTGAATTACGGTAATATTTGCTCATGCATTTATTTATATATGATGTAATTCATTGATGTACATAGATGTGCTTATAGTGGCCCTCTTTTATGAAATCATCTAAATGTGCACTTAAATAATATTGTATTTCCTACATTCATTTGAAAGAAAAACATTTTTTGTGCTTGCTTGCACTCGTGGGACTGTTGTGCAGTTCTAAGACAGTTTCGTAAATAGTATTACGAAATTACACACCCCTTTCCTACTGGTGTTTGTTTTTCAGTACCAAATTCTCCAGACACCATCCAACACATACACAATAACAGATCCTTGATAAATATCACAATTCATATAACTCCAACGAGACTGTTGATTACCAAGCTTTCACAGGATTTTTGTATTGTTTGTTGTTGTTGAGGGAATTTAGTTGTTGTTTGTTTGTTTTTGGGAGGGGTTTGTTGTTGTTTTTTGTTTTGTTGTTTTCTGGGGGGAGGGAGGTTTCATTTATCATAAAATTATTAACCTATGTAAAATAACTAAAGGTATATTTTAATATAATCAACAGCTGTTGTGTTTCTGCATTTCTTCTAAAACTGTTGAAGAAGTTTCAAAGAATCTCTGACCTAGACCGTCACTTTTCTTTTCGTTGGCACAAGAGTTAAGGATCTGCAATTATTTACTTCAGATTAGTTATCCATTTGCTAACTTATACAATTTATAATTTTCTCATTTACTTTGATATCGTATTATTCAGTCTGTTGCTCGCTAGCTTACTTACGGGTAGAAGGACAACGACTAATCATGCTGTCCAGTCGTCTTCTTTAGAACTGTCGATGCATGGAATATTTTAGTTTGTTAAAATCAGTCTTGAAATTGTCTCTTGCAGATTTGAAATCTTTTTAGTTTGTCGTCTTCGTCTTCTGGCCATTTGAGGGAGTCTGTGTGTTTGTCGCTTCCACTATGATTTAGTCGTTAATTCTCACTTCGAGAGCACCGCTGCATCATCTTTGTTGTGAAAACAACGTCATTAGTGACGTCACGAGTATGTTTTTCCCATAAAGAGGTCAGCTGAAAATTCGGAACCTGAATCTCTCTTCTGTCGGTCACAAAAACGACTCGGTATAAAATTAAAAATTAAAGTACGTGCTTTATTTCCAGTGTGTAAAGTCAATAAGGCCTGGTGAAATCTGGATGTCCTAATGAGGTCAAATGAAACTGTGGAATATACTTTGCCTGCATGTATGTTATCAACATAAAGTAAAAGGCTGCGAACCTGAAAAGTGTTATAATTGTTTCGAATGCTTCACTTTTAAACTGTTGGTGTTAAAAGTTCTCGTCATTTTTAAGCTGTGATTGTGTGCTTTAATTGTCCCATGGCAAATCTGACTAATTCTGTGACAAAATCTGATTAATTCTGTGACACACTCACCTCTTTTCAGCTGCTAGTTCGTCTATTCTTAAGTGACGGTAATTAAGACGATTGTGGAAGTTTTGCAGTCGTCTGCAACGTCAGACGATTCATTTTGCTGTTCACAGTTGAAACTTTAAAAATGTTTGGAACATTCAGTTCACGTATATATCGGCCTGTGTTAAGCTGAAAATATTTTACAAACAATTTAATTAAATTAATATAATATATGCCATTTACATTCATTTCAAAAATAATAAATAAATAAATAAATAAATAAAAAAGCATAAAATGTAATATTCAGGAGATACGAAGCTGGTTGGAATTATGATATATTAATGGCGAAATTTACAAACAAAATTTACAAACCCTGATCGTCTACTACTCGGCAGTCGGCAACTTCTGCGGGAAAGTAGACTAAATCTGCTCCAGAGAAAAACCGACAGCATCCTTTACTGACCAGCTGCAAAAAATAAATAAATAAAAGAAATAAATTATATTTTTGATATTTAATCTTAATGTATATGGAAGCTAGAAAAGAGTTCGTTCTCGACAGATTTTAATGAAATTAAGTTATTAAAAAAAAAAAGTTATCAAATAAAAAATATATTGGCTGTAAGTGCAAAAATTCACCATTACAAAAGGCGTTCTTTTTAACAAACTGACACGACAATGCACAAGCATGTAGAAATATACCTGAACTAAACTAAAGATAAGGCTATCAAGAAAAAAATATTAATCATCTTCGTAGGTTGATCGTCTAGTGATATTTTTAGACACTTCTTTTACCGTACTGTTCTTTTTTTTTTCTTCTTGAAAATTCTGCTCAGATGAAAACAAAACGTGTGCGGGAATCATTGGTGAGGTGTGAACTACGTCTGGAAAATGTCCAGTTCCTCCGTTTCTGAAAGTTCGTACAGATAAAACAAGACAAATGTAGTCAGTGACCTGGCGTTCAAGCCAGACGATCTTAGTTGCAGCGTTCTGCAAACTGTCGCAGTCTGTCGCAGTCTGACGTCAGTGCCTCGTTTTCACATACCTAGCACTTTTATATTTAATTATAGTTTGTTTGTTTTATTATTTTTATTATTATTATTATTATTATTTCTCTTTCATTTTCTTTCATTATATTAATATATATATATATTCCCTTTTTATTAATTATATAAATTTTCATAACGTCGTAAGTCTTCCCCCCCCCCCCCTGACTCAAGAAAACATGTCATCGAACAAACACGTAGAGTTTACGTTTGTGTAGCAGACGTCAAGATTATTCCCCGCGGATAACCTTTTTGCAGGAAAGATTATTTAGATTGGTCATCTATGCATTCCTTTACTAAAATATGTCAAATAAAAGTGTAAAATGCTGTGTAGTATGCCATAAAAACGATCATCCGGGGAAAAAGATGTTATTTATGTTGTAAATACAGGAGTCTGACCAATGAAAGAGTCGGAAGAAGGTCACATGATTTCATTCGACCTTGGGCTTTTTTTTTTTTTTTTTTTTTTTTTTTTTCTTTTTTTCATGCAACTTTATCACATTTCCAATCGACTACAATCGGCATAATAAAACGAAATTTAAAACAAAAATTATAACATTAAAAAATAGATAAATAAATAAATAAATAAATAAATAATAATAATAATAATAGTAAAAGAAATAATAAAAGAAAATGAAAGAAATACAATAACAATACAAATAATGATAATAAACAAAATTAAATATAAACTGTGTTTTAATGAGATATTAATGAATGTAATAAATTTGGCTTGATGAGTTTATAATTATATATAAAGGGATTTTTTCGATTCTGAACTCACCCCCACAGACATCATGCAAGTATAAATTCAGCTTTGCAACATACGTACATCATAACTTATTCACAAACCAAAGTGAATATCTGATTGTAGAGACTGTTTTTTTTTTTTTTTTTTTTTTTTTTTTTTTTTTTTTTTTTTTTTTTTTTGTTGTTTTTTTTGCTTTGTGGTTTTGTTTTGGGGTACTGCTGCTTTTTGTCATTTGTTGTTTGTTTTTTTTTGTTTTTTTTTTTGCTTTTTTTTGGGGTTTTGTTGTTATTGTTTTGCTGTTTCTGTTTTTGTTTAGATAAAGAACTATTTAACCTAGTTTAATGAAAGTGTTTATAATCATTTTCTAATTTATTAATTTTTTTATAACATACCTACCTTAATTAACATACATACCTCAAAATTAATGGGATTTTTTTTTTTTTTTTTTTTTTTTTTGGTCATCATCTTTCAGTTCGATTGAATATTGTCTACCAAACTAAGCAGAACTCGATGCGGCAATGGATTCAAATTTCTGTTCGTTAAATCTAACGAAAAGTATTTATAAATGTTACAAACATGACGTCATGATTACATAACAAATCCGATTTGTCGATATTTCTATAGTCCCTTTGTCCTTCTAATGCACTGAAATTTTTTTTTTTTTTTTTTTTAAATAGTATGATAAATTTACTGGTACATCCATATATTATTTAGTATGTTTGTTTTATTTTTTTTTTTTTTTTTTTTTTAATCATTTTATTATTATTATTATTATTATTATTATTATTATTACTACTACTACTATTACCGCTATTAATATTATGACTTATTATTATCATCATCATCATTATCATCATCATAATAATCATTATCATTACCATTACAGCAGCAACTATTATTACTACTACTACTACAACTACTATTACTTTTACTACTACTATTACTACTACTACTATTATTATTATTATCATCATCATAATCATTATAATTACCATTATAATTACCATTACAACAGAAATACTGCTTACTACTACTACTACTACTACTACTACTACTACTACTACTACTACTATTATTATTATTATTATTATTATGATAAAGGTTAATCTAATTAACAATAGAGTGTTTATCATCAATCCTAAATATATTTAGATTTTTGTATTTAGATAAAAGTTCATACGTTTCATATATTCCTCACAATTTACACGTTTGACGTGGCGCTTTTAGTTAGGTGAATTACTTATAAACTGACTCTTTCTCCCCCACTCCTTTTCCTCTTTCTTTTCTGTTTAAAAAAATATTCAAACATAATATTAATGGAGGTAAAAAGCTTTCGTCGCGAGCAATCACCGTGTAAGCATATTGCGTGCACGACACACTTTCTTAAATATTTTTCTTTCAATAACGAATCTCATTTCCTTTTGAAAATGATATCCATGCAGTTTATGGAGAAGCTTTTCTGTAGCTATAAATCCATCCTTATTTTCGTAATTATTCTGTAAAATAACTGTCAGTGAGAAAAAAATAAAATAAAAAATGTCCAAACGTCGAAGAAGAAGACATCATCAGAATTTGTAATCATGCTGAATTAATTCACTTCCGGTTTTAATAAGAAGCAGAAGAACAGCAGCAACATTAACAATAACGACAACAACAACAAAAAAGCAAAGATAAATTTGACAAATAATAACTGAAAAACAAAAAGACAACGTGAGAAAAAAAAAAGCTCTTAAAATATTAGTACATATGTATGTGTATATGTGTGTATGTATGTACCTTTGTATGTGTGTATTCAGAAATGATTCTGCTGCTCTCTCTCTCTCTCTCTCTCTCTCTCTCTCTCTCTCTCTCTCTCTCTCTCTCTCTCTCTCTCTCTCAGAAACATGATTATAATTCACAACACATCTCTACGAACTCCTTTACAAATAAGAGCAAATTTAACTGCTAATAACACACTCCTGAGGTCATTTCGTGCATTTTAACAACAAAAAGAAAATTACTGTTTCATCCTCCACGCACTCATTTTTATCCTCCTGTTTTGTCACACAAACACGGGATATCTCTCTCCTTTTTTTTAAATCCGATTCTAGTCACGATTCTAGCTAGTTTAGAGGAAATAAGACCCAGCATCTTATAATTTCATAAGTGAATAGACGCCATTTTTTTTTTCACACATACGCGTCCATCCTATTTCCTGTGCTGCGCACGTCGTGTACGCCGTTTCAGACGTTCCAAAAGAGACCAGCCGACAATCTCATTGACGTTTATTTCCGATGACGGGAACTGAACAAGGAATGTGTAAATGAAGAGAACAACAAAACGTCACAAAGCCTGCGCAGAGTTACTGAACAAGATAATCTCGCTGACCAGCGTGTTGTTAGTGGTTATTCTAAGAGTACGTCAGTTCATTAAGCTGGATTGGATTTCTAAAAGCAGAATGGAGGAGGGTGTTAAATACGAGATTTGTTTATTTTGTTTGTTTGTTTGTTTGTTTGTTTATCTGTTTAATTGTTTGTTTGTTTATCTGTGTGTTTGTTTGTTTGTTTATTCACGTATTTATTTATTTTATTTTTGTTTATTTTTTATTATTCATTTTATTTTATTTTTGTTTATTTTTTATTATTCATTTTATTTTATTTTTATTTTATTTTTTTTTTATTCCATTTTATTTCATTTCATTTCTTTCTTATTTTTTTTTTTTAGTTCATTTTATTTACTTATTTAGTTTATTACAAGATTTCATTCATTATTTATTTAGTTTTTATGAAAGAATTTTGATGATGATTATTATTGTTATCTATTATTATTATTATCATCATCACTGTCACAATCATTTCTAAATTTATATAAAAAAGGCATTTCTCACTTCTTTTTATTATTTTTTTGTTTTAATTTTTTTCTCAAGATAGCTTCATCAAACTAGAATCTCGTATAACATATATGAGTTATCTTTTTCATTTTTACGCATAGTCCCCCCCCCCATATATCTTCTCTTTATATTTAATACAATTAGAGAATATAATGCAGACTTAAATATTCACAAAATACAGCAGATCAGTTAAACACTGTCTTTAGAAATCCAACTTATAAACACATTCTTAACACACTGTTAGTGTTTGGTCAAATTTCTTCTATAATATTTTTTGTTTCGTTGGAAAAACGCTTAAAATAGCTTCGTCATTGCATTCATTTCAGAGGGATCTAAGGGAGATAATCACAAACGAACATAGAGTTATACCGCTTCCTTTTCCATATGGTATTTGCTTTCTAAAGGTTTCCAGTGTTGCAGAATTTACAAGTTTCGCGTCAAGGTATATTAATATTTATTCCAGAAAAAGAACAATATTAAATTTATTATATATAAAATATATATGGAATAACAGCCGGGTTATATATAGTTTTTATTCTTTTTATTTTTTTATTTTTTTTTTATATTTTCACTTTGGTTTTTTGTCAATTAACTCCGAGGTACGATTGGGTTGTATGTCGTTCCACGAGAGGTTAATGTGAACAAGAACAAGAGGAAGTTGAAGATGAGGATGCTGCTGCTGATGATGATGATTATGACGACGACGATGATATTTATTATGATGATGATTATCATATAATGATGATGATGACGGTGACGTCTGGATATTCATTTTGTACTAAAGGTACTTTCAGGAGGATACTAAAAGATCATTTTTGATGCTAATCAAAAGGTTTGGCGACAAAGGCTTTTTCTCTCATTACGACATGTAGCCACGGTCTGGTATAACACATAAAACCAGTAATCCAGTGTTAAAAGACCTTTTCATCCATTTATAAAACTCTGATTCAGTAATTTGATGTGAGTTAAAAAGAAACGGATGCAGTAGGTTAATGTAATACGAGTCAATTAAAAAAAAAAAAAAAAATAAAAAAAAATACCCTCACACTTTTCACTTCTGCTCCACCGGTCTACGAAAGAACAAGCCGCAGACGATGGATAAATAATCTAACAGCACTTCAGCACCTCTGGAGTAAAAAGTTTCCTCGTGAAGGAAAGTAGATTAACGTACGCTATGCCGAGCGCTGATTTCACACCTCAACGAGGCTGAAGCGAAACTGCGACGAATGATAAACGATTCCAAACTCTTTCACACATCTCATAAATCTTTATACTCGATGATTTGGAGATTTGCACCTCTGTTGACATCTAGACTTGGCCCTACGACGGTGATGCGATAACTTAAAATGATGGTTTAGTAGTAGAGGAAAATGTGAATCCACGGATCCATAAATCATAGTCATGTGACCAATCGGTAATTGATCCTCCCAAGGGAAATAATTTCCTTTTCTGTAAATGATAGATTGCGAAAAAGCATTAAGGTTTCTTTTCTGATGGGAAATTCAACAAAGAGGTGGCAACAGAAGTGTGTAGATAATGGATTTCTCATACTAAAAGGCTAAGATATCATTTTGTTTGAGAAATAAAGAAATATCTGCAACATTTTTCTTCGTTTATTTGCTTGTATTTGCTTTCAGCTGAACTGACAGTTTAAAAATCAGCTTAAATTCTTCTCTCATCCCTTTTCTGTGATTTTCTTTTTTCTTCTTTTTGCTTTCTGGTTTTCTTCTTTTTTTCTTTCTTTTCTTTTTTTTTCTTTTTTTTTTTTTTTTTGACCTTGTGATAAAGAAAAAATTCATGATAACGGAGTTAAAAAAAAAAATAGAATAAAATAAAGAAAGTGATTGTATCGATAACAAGAAAAACTGAAAAAAAAAAGAAAAGAACAGAAAAAGAGACAAAATAATCGAATAAAGAAGAAAAAAAACCCAGAAGAATAGAAACAATGAATCAAAGAAAAAAAGAAAAGATTAAAATTAAGATTAAGAAAAAAAATCAGCTGTGTGTATTTTATTTAATAATTTATTTATTTATTAATGCTGTTGTTTATTTTATTTTATTTTATTTTATTTTATTTTGTTTTGTCTACGTCACTATAAAATATCGCTGACAGCAGTGTTTTGACAGAAATGTAATTACGTCATACAGCAGGTTTTCCGTAGCTGAAAGGATCATATTTATTTTCTGGACCAATTACTTTGGAAGATTAGTGAAAAGTTGCTGTCTAAATTCTGACTAACGATGATGACAGTGTGGACTCTATTTGATCGCATGTTCTCCCCTGCACATAAAAAATTTTAAAAAATAAAATCAATAAATCAATCAATCCATAAATAAATAAACAAATAATGAGTGAATGAATGAATGAATGAATGAATGAATGCCAACTCAAAGACATTTTATTTTCATTAACGAAAACTATTATTATTAATGACACGAAAGAAAACGAAACTAGCGATCTGAAAATATCTGGAAATATCAAGTTACTAAGCAGAACCCTTCCTATCGATTTAAAACAGAGAAAAAAAAAAAAAATGTATTTACGACATTACGGACCTAATGCCAAAATGAGGGTGATAATTATCTTTAACTTGGCGTTCAATCTGCGAACATTTTCAGATAATAATTCAGGAGATTAATTTTGCTTCCGACCTTTTCAGTTAGGTTTTTTTATTTTTGGTTCGTTCTTTTTTTCATCTTCTTTTAAAAAAAAAAAAAAAATTTATTTATTTTATAGATAGATAGATAGATTTTTAGATAGATCAGATTTTTTTTTTTTTTTTTTTTTGCTCTAGTTGTCCGAGCTGTATGGCGTTCTGTCCTTTTTATCTAAACTAAGTCCTGAAAAAGTCGCTAATATTAACAGTTGTGATAGGAAAATCTTCATTTTGCAGTAATTTAGAGTCGTCTCTTTTCAGTACCTTTAGGGGGGAAATCACAACTGTATTTAGATATGTACATGCATATATTTCTAGAAACACACATACAAACTATGTACATACATACATGCAAAACATACGTGCATACATACATACATAATTCCTTTTACATTAATTTTACCGAATTTAAATTTGTTTAGGTTTCATGCGTTCAGGTAATCTGACGTCATAGCATCAATGACGTCTACTATGCCGAAATAAAAACAAAGAATTAATTTTCCAAAAAAAAACTTAATTATTGATAATCGATAACACAGTTTTAAATAATATCCTTGTTTTTATTTTGAATTTTATAAACAAACAAACAAACAAACAAACAAGTCTGCAAATAATTAAAACAGAATTAATTATTTTAAAATTACCTAATTTACAAAAATATTACGAAAAAAATCGAAAAAATTATTATTTTATTTTTTTTATAAATAAATAAACAATTAGATAAACAAATTAATAAAACAAAATAAAGCTTCGGTTCAAACAAGAGTATCAGATCAAAAAATAGAATTTTTAGTAACATCAAATGCAAAAATAAAGAATCTTGATAGTCAATATTAGAATCGGTTACCGCCCTTGTGTGGTTGTCTGTTCACTGATATATTTAGTTTCCGCAATTGTACGAGAAACGGTTCACTGAAATATTTAGTTACCGCCCTTGTGTGAGAGATGTTCACCAATGTATTTTGAGTTACCGCCCTTGTGTGACATATGTTCACTGATATATTTAGTTACCGCCCTTGTGTGAGACATGTTCACTGATATATTTAGAGTTACCACCCTTGTGTGAGATATGTTCACTGATATATTTAGAGTTACCGCCCTTGTGTGACATATGTTCATTGATATATTTAGAGTTATATGTGTGAGTATATTCACCTTTATTCATCATCTATTTTGTGCTGATGAGAAGTATGAGCCTGATATATTTTGGTTATTTATTCAAAAATATTATAATATGAAATACAAAGCAATGGACTGTTAAAATGTCACAAAACTGTACAAAAGGCTTTATTTTTAATGTTCACAGATATATTTAGTTATCGCAGTGAGGGAAAATGTTCACACTATAATTAGCTAAAATTCCATGAAGTGGTTGAAGTTTTAGATGGGTAGTGACTTTATTCAGTGATAGGAATATGTGTCACAAGAAAACTTTGGCTGTTTATCACAATTTATTCAAAAATATTGTAATATGAAATACAAAGCAATGGACTGTTAAACTGTCAAAAACTGTAAAACTTACTTTTTAAAGCCTGCACACCCTGTCACTCATACTGTCACTGGTAAACTACTGCACATCAGTCAGAACTCGTTTAAAACGTGCATAAATGCTTTTTCCAGACAACCAGCTATTTCTTACTGGATATCTTTCCACTCTTAACATAATCAATTTTTTATCATCACAAATATCTATCTAGATCCTAGGATTTTGTGGGGCACATCTAAGCATAGTAATAATAATAACAACAACAGTAATAATAATAACAGTAGTAATAATAACAATAATAATAAGAAGAAGAAGAAGAAGAAGAAGAAGAATAATAATAATACCAGTAACAATAATAAGAATAATAATAATAAGAAGAAGAAGAAGAAGAATAAGAATAAGAATAAGAATAAGAATAAGAATAAGAATAAGAATAATAATAATAATAATAATAATAATAATAATAATAATAATAATAACAATAATAATAATAATAATAATAATAATAATAATAATAATAATAATACCAGTAACAATAATAACAGTAATAAAATTAATAATAAAGCATAATAATAATACCAGTAATAATAATAATAATAATAATAATAATAATAATAATAATAATAATAACAATCAAAGTACCTCCTGCATAGGAAGGAATTATTTGTTATTGTTGTAGGTTCAAAGTGCATAACCATGTTGAATAAAGAAATGTCTGCTTGACTAGTCACCCTTATCAAGTTACTTCATATTATCAATGCTTCTTTTCAATTTGTGGTAAAACAAAAAGTAAAGAAGAAGAAACGAAGATACTGTCATAACTTGAATACAATAAATTGTCTCACAAAATAACATGACGGAGGTGTGACATGAATATAGTTTTTAAAATAAAAATAATAATTAAAAAAAGAAAATTAAAAATAGCACTGGGCTAGTTATGTATCTTACTTTGTAAATACAAGTCTTAAATTTTATTTAAACAATAAAAGAGATGTGGCTGATTATGAAAAAAAAAAAAAAAAAAACATTGGGAAAGAATAACACAGCATTTTATAATATTGTAATCTGTGTATTAGATTCATTAATCTTCATAAACAGAAAAGCCAAACGAAAAGTCAAACCTTCATAAACTTGCAAACATAATTTTGTTTGTTTCGAATACAAAGTTTAAAATTAACTTCAACTAAATATACAAATATATGAAATACACCTTTTTTCATAACAAAAATGCTTGTATTATTTTAATTATCTCCCTTGGTACTGTTTATTAAACTGAAGTTGCACACGTTTTATTTGGCTGAGTGTGAATATCATTTGGTTTTGAATGTTGGGGATTGAAAATCTTCAATGGATAAATAATAACTGCTTCCTGCAACATTTTTATATATACTTGCTGTTGGACCTAAAAAAGAAAGAAAGTTTTGAATTACAACTAGAAAATTTAAAAATGGATTTTATGTAAATAATGAAAGGACATATGAGAATTAGTATTTGAATCTTATGCTGAAACAATAATCAAGATAATAATAATAATAATAATAATAATAATAATAATAATAATAATAATAATAATAATAACAATAATAGTAATAATACTACTAATAATAATAACAATAATAATAAAGGTTTGAAATCTATGACTATATTAGTATATAATTTCTAACCATTATAATAACAGCAACATTAATTATTATTACAAAGATTTTTTTTTAAATAAATAATAAATAAAGGTTAAAATATTAATTGCAATTTTCTAAACTGAAAACAGTTGAAAAACACCTGCTTTCACCAAATACAGAACAAATTAATTAATTTTAAATACAAAAAGATGAATATTTTAGACTAAAATTAAATTTATAAAAGGATCCCGTTGAATACTTTACTAATTTAAATGTTGTAAGCCACTATTAACAATACGTAAAGACATCCAAAAGAGTAAAATCATTTTTTAAATGCATGCACTTTGTAAAATAAACAAGTGGCTTAAATACATTTAATATATCTAATATTTCAAATGCTTCATTTCTGTTTGGAAACTATTATTAATAAAACAGTGTAACAAGAAACAAAATAGCATTTCTGTAAATGAAGATTTGATAAACTTTATAATTATTAAACATTGGTTTAAATTTGTAAAATAATTCAATCCAACCATAATGGATATGTCTGAAAAAAAACAACCCAAAATAAAACAATATTAACAATCTAACTGCAGTTTACTTTAGACAAATTTTAACAGAAACAAACAACAACAACAAAAAAGCCCCCATCCAAAACCTAACACACACACACTCATTACCTTATTTGGTCTGCTGGTATCACCTGAATCCTTACAGTTTACTGTCTCAGGATGTAATATTAGTCTGTTGCTATGGTTACTTAGTTGAGTATCAATCTGAAATAAGAATAAAACAATTGTGACAATGTAAAAAAGAAATTCAAATTTATTTTATACATGCATTTTATTTGTTGTACACTTACATATCTAATCATTCAGTGATTGTCTGATTAACTAGAATAATCTAAATTAGTATGTGTGATTTGCTTAGTAGTTACTGCAGTACATAAATAAAAATAAAATAATAATAAAAGATAATAATTATGAATATATATATATTACATACCATATAGAAATAATAAATAATAAAATAAAATAATAAAAAGAGATGAGTTAAGATAAGATAAGATAAGATAAAAATATTCTGAAACCTTGTTACTGATGCCAACTGGAGAAAGAATCTTTGAAATTAAACTAGCAAAAATTGGTGATGTCACAGAAAGCTTGTCTTCACCATTCTAAAAAAAAAAGGATAAAATAACTAATATTAAGTCACAAATACATAACAAATATTTATAATAAAAGTATAATCGTGGCAGGAAAAAAAAAAAAAAAAAAAAAAAATAATAATAATAATAATAATAAAAATAAAAATAAAAAAAAAATAGTCTTTCAAACAGTTTTCTCTACCATTTTATATTTCCAATAATTAATTCTGTTCATTAAATTATTTTAAGTCTTGTGTTTAAAACAGTGTCATACAAAAATCAAGGCACAGCATAAAGAAAACAAATTTTCAGGAATTTATAAAAACAATTACACTTACTTTGCTACTTCCACCTGTGAGAAGAAAGTAAAGCAGCAAGATTGTTGAAAATAGGAGTTTTCACATCAACTTCATAGATATCATCCTAAAATATAAATGTATACTTACACAAACTGTACAATTATTTATATAAAATATAGATATCATCCTAAAATATAAATATATACTTACACAAACTGTACAATTATTTGTATAAAATATAGATATCATCCTAAAATATAAATATATACTGACACAAACTGTACAATTATTTATATAAAATATAGATATCATCCTAAAATATAAATATATACTGACACAAACTGTATAGTTATTTATATAAAATATAGATATCATCCTAAAATATAAATATATATTGACACAAACTATATAGATATCATCCTAAAATATTTATATATACTTACACAAACCATACAATTATTTACATAAAATTATTTATATATAATTATTTTCACACACACACACACACACTGCATAAGGATAAACAATTCTGTTCTTTCACATGGTAATGATCAAAACACTGAATTCTTCTAACTGGTGTACAGCCAGATTAAGATTTCCCTTTTGAAAATATCACTACCTGTGTCTCTCTATATAAAAACACATGTACATGGAAAATCACACAACACTCTCCAATACCCCACTTCTCATGGCCTACCATATTAGACTAAAAAATAAAAATATATAATACATATACAGTGGTACGTTGACTTACGAGTTTAATGCATTCCATGGCCAAGCTCATAACACAATTTGATCACATATGAATCCATGACATTTTTTTGTAACAAGTTTTTAAATAAGAAATATTTATTTATAAATGTCAAATATTATATAAAATAAAAATAAAAAGAGAATGTAAAGAAAATAATTGTTATGTAAAGTGTATTTATCTTGGAGATCAGACATGAATATGCTTATGATCCACGGTCACAAAAAAAATCAATTAGCAAAATACTGCACAAAACACAACAGAGATGCTCCCATGGTGAGTTAACCACATGAAGTAAACAAGTGAGATGTGGGATGATGGGTGGATGTTGTGCTGTTTGTTGCACCAACAAGCGGTGGCATATCTTAAGCTCGCTCATAACTCAGATTTTGACTCGCAACTCAAAGCAAAAAAAAACAATAAAGCAACTGCTCGTAACTCGGAAACTCATAAGTTGGTGCACTCGTAAGTCGAGGTTCCACTGTATTTAGAAAATCCTATAACACTTCCTACCATCCCATTTATCATGGTCTACACCACACAGTATCAGCTGTGAGCAGAATGTGTCAGTTTGTAAATAAAAATATTTATTACCATAAAATCATCTTCTTGTTCAGTATCTTCAGCTGTTTCTTTCTCTGTTGTAGGATTTGAAGTTGTTGAGTGATCTGATTTTGGTTCTGACTGACCTGGCTTATTGGACTGTGCAGGAACTGAGTTTGGTTCTTGTTCACCTGTATCCTTCTATAAAATAAATATAAATATAACAGTAAGTGTGAAAGATAAAACTATATCCTTCTATAAAATAGATATAAGTATAACAGTAAAACATAAAAGTGGAGAGGAGTGGATTAGGAAAAGGAATAGAGAAGAGCAAATTAAAAGTAAAATAAACTCAAAACTGAATAATAAAAAAAAAATAAATAAATAAAAAAATAAATAAAATAAAAATAAACATAAAAATAAATAAAATAAAAACAAAAATGAATAATAAAATAATAAAAATCAAAAATTAAAAAAAAATTAAAATAAAATAAAATAAAATAAAAAAAAATAAAAATTAAAAAAAATAAAATAAAATAAAATAAAATAAAATAAAATAAAACAAAACGAAATGAAAGGAAAAAGAAGATAAATAATAAAATAAAATAATTAGAATAGTCCAAAAAGCAGAAAAAAATAAATAAAATACAACTGAACATTTTATGTTTGTGAAGAAAGTACTGTCAACGAAGAATGTAAATAAACTAAGACAATTTGTTGGGAAATATTTTGACATTCACAAAATATGTCTAAACAATTACAAACTGGATTTGTATTTATGGATACAGTAGAGAAAAAAAATGTGGATTGTGTTTGTCTGATGAATGGATAATATATTATTTTTATAATTTCAATTGTCCGACACCCAGAAAGATTACAAGAGTTAAATATCAGTGCTTTATTATCACAGTCCCAAATAGCTCTAACCATATAGCTTGAAGAATCACTGGCTTCTGAACCACATTCATCCATCTTGGAATCATCCTGAAAAAATGTGTAAAGACAATTTTATAGTGCCATTTGCATAGACCTACTTAATTCAATCAAAAATACAACTACAATTTTCTTCATTATTCCCATATTTTGGCATAATTTTGTTTAACTTCTATTTTCTTAAATTTAAATTCATTTTTTTCGTTCTTTCTTTGTATATGAAAAAAGATGACACATTATTTTTGTACAGTTTAAACACTTTCACACATAAAATGTAAACAAATTGACTGGAGTCCTTTTTTCTTTTCTTTCTTTTCTTTTTTTTTGTTGCATTAATTAGTATTACTATTAGGATTAGTAACTGAACTGAAATATTGAACACACATTAATGCGGTTACAATATACAGACTACAACAAAAATACCGTTATCACTGAAGATTGGTTAAGAAATAATTTGAATAACTACCCTTGATATTTCACATTTTCTGACAGCTGATGACATATTTTTTATTATTTTTGAATGCAGGTATTTCACATTCCTATAGCACGTGTACGCAAAGAGTAACGTCCCTTGACTAAACAGACAGAAACTAGTCTATTTAAAAATTGAGTGGGGGCATGAGTAGCGCCGGAGGAGACTTCAAATTTTGGCAACTAACATGATGTACATATTTCGAATTAGATGGTATAATGTCTGTAGAAAATGTCCGCTGAATTTTACAGCGGAATGGTTCAAATTAAAAAGCAGTGCAACAACTTGGACACAGTCTTTGCGACTCGTACCCGGTTTGATAAAGCCAGATGAAATGACTATTTCGTAAAAAGTACAAACAAAACATTAGACAGGGACTCCTTATGAGCGTTTAAAAGTTTGAAAAATTATAAATATTTCTCGGATGGATATGCGCAACGCCTTCTGTCAGAACCGTAAAAGACCATGCTATCTCTCGTGAATTTTTGTTTACTGCAGAGCACAGGTTATTGCATCGATGGGTAAAAAGGTATACGATGTCAGTGTGTGAATGAATAAATGAAGAAAGAGAAGTTCTAGGAGGATCATGCAAGTGTATAGCATGGTAAGTTTCTTTCAATTATTTATAATATTTTATTATTATTTATTGGAAACGCATGCATAAATATTGTAAATACCTGCATAAATATTGTAAATACCTCCCACCCACTCAAAATCTGGGCACGTGTGTGTGTGCTGTATACTGAATGTATGTATGTATGTATATACAAAATTTGTTTACTGGAAACACATGCATGCATAAATATTGTAAATATCCCCATGTCAAAATCAAGGCATAATTATGGATTTCAATATAGTATGTATTTATAAATATATGCTATACTGAAACAGACACATATGCCCTGATTTTGACACACACAGTATAACTGAAAAACAACTTCTCAAAACATTCAGGTCCAGGTCAAGGGGTAGCAGGTGCCCTTCCCCCACATACGCACTACAAACAGTGGCAGTAACTTGTTTGTTCAGCAAGACTTTGTAGTGATCATTTACAGCCAGAGTATTTACACCTTTGTACTCATATACTCACACAAACACCTACATACTTGTACAAACCCTTCTAAGTATTTGTGACCCCAAGCAACAAACACCTGAACAGGTTGCAGTAAACTGAATAATTAAGAACATAATTGAAACTGTTTTTCTATGTAATTATCTGAACCATGTCATTAACTTCACACACAAATAATAAGGCTGACTAATCGTGATTAGAAACATGTTATTTAAAAAAAAAATTATACATCTGTTTTTGAGGTATTAAAGCATAAATACACTAATTTTAAATTATTTAGCATTTAAATAAATACATGGTTGCTGTAAATAATATAGTTACATATATATCACCACACATGTATCACAAAAGAATTTATAAATTTTTTCAGGCAAGGTGAAGCATGTAACCATGTAGCTGCTTTGCTGTTTGCCTTAGAGAAGGATTATGTGGCACAGGGACTGAACTGTATACCCGAAGGAAAAAAAAACATGTACAAAGACGTAACCAGACAGCAAAGTATTATGTGGAACCCAAACCTGTTGACAAAATTGTCATTTACAGGTGAGGCTATAACACACATGTATTTAAAATCTTTGAATGTTCATACTAGTTGAAAAAACTTGTAATTACTATGCAGATAAAGTCATTCTGAATTTAAATGCCAGTAAAAAAGTAACAAGTGACACATTACTGTGTGTGTGTTATTATATTTACATGTATATTGTGTTTGTATTTTTATGATTTGCATGTTTCTGTTACACATTAATTTACAAATGCACAAACTATATTTCAATAAGTGTGTAATCATAAGTCCTAAGAGTCCCTAATTCTTCAATATGTCTACAGTATGTCTGTTTATTAGAACATTATATACAACATATTAATTGAATATTATTTTTTTCAGACCACAACATAATAAACTAAAACCTCTGTCAACAAAAGACTACCAAGATCCTCATCATACAGATGATCAAGTTTTGAACAGCAAGGAAAGGGAAGGTTTATGTAAAGCACCGTTTAAAACTGTACCAAACCATGGGTTTTGTAAGTATGGAATTCCCACAAAGGAAGTCATACCTGTCACTGATATGGTAGATAACTGATTACAACCATTATTCTGTCATCCACCATTGAAATTGAAACTGCTTGTGAAACATTTCTAAAAACATAGGAACTTTCAGATGATGAAGATAGTGAAACTAAAACAAAAGAACAATCAATGTGTACTTTGTGACATAGTGTACAACAACAAAAAAAGAGGATTACTGCTTCAAATGCAGTAACAAACAGGAGAAATACTAAAGATCCATTTAATATTAAAGACTTCTCCAGTACACACATGGTACTAGTACAAAGACAGTGGAATTTGGTTTGACAAAAGAAAATGATGCAGCCAGATGGTATAAGCTACACTTGGAAAAGACCTATCCTCGTGTTGTTGTGTCTGTAGTAAGCTTTAAAGTGTGTAAAGATTTCCTTTTTTTAGGATCTTCAGCTGATAGAATGTCAGTTTTCAATAGGTTACTAGTTGAAGTGAAAATCCACATTCAACCTGGGATACACCAAAATTTATCGACACTACAAAAACCTTGCCATGTTTGGTTACAGATGAAAATAATTAAGTTGTTAAACAAAAAAACATGTGTACCACACACAGATTCAAGGACATATATGGCCATATATGGCATTCATGAATGTTTTAACTATTTTCAGATGTATAATCAATCATTTGATCTTCATACATTACATATTCCATTTTTGTTTCCATTTTTGCTGATACTTGTCATGCTTTATGTAATAAAATCTGTGTGCTGTTTTTAAATTTGTTTATGTTTTGTTATTTTAGAATATGAATGTATTACTGACTGTCCTAATATTTTGTGGTAGCCCATCGTTTGGGAACTTTTCTTTCCTCCATCAGTAATGCCAGTGGTATATATTTTATTTTCTGTTTGATTCTCCTGGGCCTTTTCACTCCAAATTTTAAAACTAAGGGAACCAAAGTAAGAGTTAAACTGCATAAAGGTGATAGTATTTTGTCTGAATATCTGGTTTTCCATTCCATTAAAAAAAAAAAAAAAAAAAAAAAAATTAAATGGGGTGATACAGAAAAAATGTTTGGCTACAGATAAAAAAAAATAATAATAATAATTTTAGTTTTCCAATAAAGCTATGTAAAATGTTTAAATCTACACTTGTAAACTATGCTGAAAGTGATGATGTTAATACCAGTGTCCCTATCACATTTCACCTATTTAATATAAAAAAAAGATGGTGTTTGTGTTATGTATGTGTGTGTTACTGTTACACTGTATGACACTACTGTGTGTGTGTGTGTGTGTGTGTGTGTGTGTGTGTGTGTGTGTGTGTGTGTGTGTGTGTGTGTCTTACCTTGCCACTCTCATCACACTCACAAACAACTTCATTTCCAATCTCAGGAATCTCGAACACAGACAGATTTTTCTCGCTACTTTTATTTTGTTCCGTAACGCACAGATGACGTCGTTCGCATTTTTGGACTAAATTCGACGTTGCCTTTCTCTTCCTACTTCTTGTTGTTGTTGTTGTTGTTGTTATCCTAGACACTGTGGCAAATTCCCGTCCCATGTTCACGGTGGGCACGTAGTCCACATGGTTCTTGTCGTTCACGGGCTTCCCACCTACAAAATGTGCCGAACAAATTCTCGAGTGTGAAGTAACATTGAAATATTTTTCGCTTCCATGTGAAGCGATTACCCACAGACGTTTCCGATGTGCATTGGCTGGATATCGGTGGAAGGAGAACGAATTTCCCGGACCTCTGCGGTTGGAACAGTTAATGACTGAACAATGGTCATGGCCTCCCATTGCTTCTGCCCCTCAGTTTGCAAGTATGGCTGGATTTGGCGAGATCTTACGAGATCTCGCGATTTGCGTCCTCGAATTACCCAGCAACGTGCACATGCGCAGTGGAATGGGAAAGACGTCTGTTGCAAGATACTACTGTGTTACGGCTATTATGTCATCAGGTAGTCATTATTTGTCTCTAAGCCAGACGAAGAGACATGAAGATATTGCCGTTGTTTACCATGAAACTTAAAGAATGTTTTTTTGTTTCTTTCTTCTGTTACGTTTTCTCCTTTCAATTTGTTTTTACACTTTTTTCCTTCGTTGCCTTTTTTTTTTTTTTTTTTTATTTCTTCCGTTCTTTCTTTTTTTTTTCTTCTATTCTTCCCTTGTTGTTGTTGTTTTGTGGGGGGGTTGTAGTTTTTGCTTTTGTTTGTTTTGTTGTTGGGGTGTTCTTTTGTTTGTTGAAGTTGTTTTATTCTTCTTTTTTCTTCTTTTTTTTTTAAATTCTTGGAGCGATTTTTCGTTCTTTCGCACTGCACTTTAGAAATAATTAATTAAAAAGCCATTATTATTATTATTATTATTATTATTATTATTATTATTATTATTATTATACGTACGACAATTTTACGCACGTTTAAGGCAATTTAGACCTACGATTCAGATACCAGCTTAAACGAGAACTGCA
The DNA here is from genome assembly GCA_012295275.1 of Chrysomallon squamiferum. NCBI lineage: Eukaryota > Metazoa > Mollusca > Gastropoda > Neomphalida > Peltospiridae > Chrysomallon > Chrysomallon squamiferum. Next base: position 6,719,667 of record CM022675.1, read on the forward strand.
ACCGAGTGCAAGCTCAGAACCGCGAATCGATGACTCGATATGAGATTTAAGGGAGAATATTCTTGTTCGACTAAGCTTGGCAGAAATGCCTCCCGTCTCATATGCATTTTATTAAAAATTTAGTATTAATTTTTTTATTGATTTCTCTACGCATTTTTTTATATTGTTGTTATAGTAGAAAGATAAATAAATAAATGAATACTTGAGATAAAAAAAAAAAAAAAAGAAGAGAAAATAATGTTATTTAATAATATTCTACAGCAAATTTCATGTTTAAAGACTTAGTCTGTTTTAACTTTTACTATTTCTGAAAACTAAATTATAATAAATCGTAATAGCTTTAATCCAGTTTTGTTTTAAATACTTTTTTAATTCAGCCACATTAGGCTGTAAAATCAAGTGAATGTCCTATTTCCCCACTATTAGAGATTAATACTTCTGTAATTCTGTTTAAGTAAAATGAAAATGATTCCAAATCAGAATATACCAAATTTAGCTTGCATTTATTTTCAAATATATAAAGGAAATTATTTTTTATTTACTCATCAGCTTCTAGCTAGAACGTTTTTTTTTTTTTTTTTTTTTTTTTTTTCAAATGCATGTTTTGATTAAACCATATTGAACATTACAACAAAAAAACAAACAAATAAATAAATAAATAATAATAATAATATGTCTCAAGTGGTCCCATGTATTTTCAACAAGAGGATTGTTTGTAATGAAAAATAAATTCAACAGACAACTGATAACAAACCATTTACAAATGTGATAAATATGATTTATTTCAAAATATGCTTTATAACAAAAATATGGATGTTTGTACATAGTGTATAGTTCCTATAACAACACAGTTTTCATTACAAATGTATATTTTTATAACAAAGATAACAGAGATACCTGAACAAATAGATAGATATAAAACAGAATGGGATAACAGCATTATGAAGAGAGAGTAATGTGTTTGTGTGCAAGTGCATGCATGTACGATTCTTTCAATCTCCCAATACCTTATTAAAAACCAGTTTGTTACAATTTCATTTGGACTCTGACATAAAATATAAAATTGTGTATTGTATCAATCAATACACCTTCAGTAAGAAAGATATATTATATATATATATATATATATATATATATATATCCTATCTATGCTATGTATCTGTAATATGCAAAAACCCTATCCCTCCCCTGCAACACATATTATTAGATTGGCCCCTTAGTAAATATGTAACATTCTGAAAAATGAACCCCCTTTCTCTTGCACATCCTTAACTTGTTATGCTAAAGATCCCTTCCATATCATCTTTTTTTATTTATTTATATATATATATATATTTTTTTTTTTTTTTTTTTTGCAGCATGTTTTAAGGCCTCTAAAATTTTGAATACTGAATTTTAAAAGCAGCTTGATTAGATACACAGTTCAATAAAAGTGTGAGGATAAAAAGATAGAGTATGATGTGTAGATAGTTCTTTTAAATTACTGGATTCAAGAAATGTTTAATAAATTGTTTAAAGCATATATTTCTGTCCGTGCCCTCAAATAATAAAAAATAATAATAATAATAATTATAAATAAATAAAGGAATTGTAATATTTCACTCAAAACATTATTTAAGAATTTTAAAAACTTATTTACATTTTCTAATGTGGGCTCTTTTTCAACTCAAAAAGATTATTTTTGACTGAATTTCACATGATACACAAGCAATCTATGTAAGCATATTAATTTCTGAAAAATATGTAAGTAGAAATATTCCAGATGAAATATTCTCAGATTAAATAGAGTTCATAAAACTGCACAAAACAATATACATCTAACAAAATTATCTTCAATTAAACTTGTGCGTAGAATTTTTTTTTATTTAAAGCACTTTTTGTGTGTGTTTGTCATGCATACATTTTAGAAGTAAAGCATTTACCAACATCTATACCAGTTCTTGTTATTTTCTTTCAGTTAGAACTGAAATCAATACCTATGTACATTTATTTCAGAAACATTAACTGGAAGCCTGTGATTACGTTTACTGTTTCTTGAACTTACTTTTAAAGTCTTCAAATTCAGTACACAACACATAAATACCAGATAGACACAAATCTTTGAAATTTTTTTTTTTAATTTTTTTTCATTTCATTTTTATTCAGTTTATTGTAATCTAATAATAAACAGCTTAATTAAATACTGTTTAAATGGAAGGCCACAGTTGGATATTTTATTCATCAAGAAATTTAAATTTTTAAAAATATAAATAATACATCAATACATATAAGTTTGTTGATCTTCAAGCTTTTGATGAGGGAAAATGTCTTCTTTTTAAAAAAAACAAAAACATTAATAGAATCTGTACTAAATATGTATTGTATCAGAAAGTATTATATCAATTTTATAATGAATTCCTATGTTATCAAATAAAAATTAAAAGTGTAACCTAAAACTATGTAAAAACAAACTTTGGTCAGTTTGTTTGATAATATATATATACATATTTTTTTTTTTTTTTAAAGTTAAGTTGTTTTGTTTTTCCCAAACACCAAATGAGAAATAATAAATATTTTGTGATAAAGCTGATGTCAGAAATACTGATCATAAATAATTTGTATTGTTAAACAAAACAAAATTTTAACATAAGACAATATTGAAAAATATTGTTTTTATCCCAACACTATGTGAAAAATACCAAATATTTTAATGTGTGGTGAAGCTTATAATAGAAAAAAAAAATTAAAAAAAAATTATCTATGAACTAATTTTCTCCATTAGCTGAGGTAGGAGACTACCTGGACAACTACAACAACTACAACGACTCTACAGAAGAAGCTGTGTGACACAAGAAGTGATCTACAGAGAACAGAGTCATTCATAGTCACAGCTGCCTTGACATGTAGTCAACAAGTGAATGAAAAAAAAAAAAAATAATAATTGTCTCCATTAAATAATAGAAAATTAACTCAAAATATTTTGTTAAAAAAAAAATTTACCTGGTTTTATCCAAGGTATGGAATAACAAACATTTGGTGTTAAAACTGATGACTGAAATCTTACCAAAGAACTTTTATGTGATTAATACAAACATACGTTCTACTGGTTTCTGTGTCAGAATATTCAAATATCTGATCATTTAGCCATTGCCATGGATACTAATTAATCAGTAAGATATGGGTCATGAAATAAAAAAAAATATTAAATTAAATAGTAATATATGGGTCATGAAATAAAACAAATTTAAATTAAGATTAAGACAGAATTAACAAATATAAAGCTTGTCACAGAAAAGTTATGTATAAAGTTCATTTTGTTAAACAAAACAAACCTAAAATTAAGAGAAAATTAAATTACATAAAGCTTATCATAGAAATCTGATCAATAAAGTTTGTTTCATTAAATACAAAACAAACTGAAGACTAAAACAAAATTAACAAATGTAAACATTCGTGACAGAAAACTGATAAATAAAAGTTTGTTTAATTAAATAAACTAAATTTACAAGTTCGTGCCTGAATGAATAATTCTTTGTTAATTAATAATTAATTAACAATTAACAATTGTTTGTTCATCATGTAAAACAAATTAATGTTTTCTTGCTGTTTTGTTACACAAATAATTAACATGTATTAGCCTAGAACAGAAAACAGATCTGAATTTTAACATTAACTGAACCAAACAATACAATACTATATATAAACAAAAAATCCAGTATACTGATAGAAAACTGATGAGATCTCAATGTGAAATAAAACAAATGTTAAGATACCAGGAATAAAAAATAAATGTTTGACATCAAACAGTCTTTACAGAAAATTAGTGCTGTAGTAAAATAATAACAACAACAATAAAACATTTCTTTCAATGAAGACTTCAGTACTGTTAGAATACTAATACCCAGTACTCTGAAAATTACACTGTATAATAATATTTTTTTTAAAAATATTTTTTTTTAGATTTCTTTGATTGAAGACTGATATTGTCAGAACACTAAATATTTGATATTCAGATGTCATCAACAGAAAATTAATCAAGATCCTATTGCTTTGATTTAAAAAAAAAACACCCCAAAATCCCTAAAAAGACCATAATACATTTTTTCAGTGAAGACTGTAATACTGTCAGAACTCTAAATATTTGATATTCAGTGGACATTAACAGAAAATTAACTAAGATCCTATAGCTTTGATTTAAAAAAAAAAATATACGACGACCCAAAACACCAAAAAATATTTCTTTCAATGAAGACGATAATATTGCTAGAATTCTAAATATTTGATATTCAGTGGACACCAATAGTAAATTAACTATGATCTATAGCTTTGATTTAAAAAAAAAAAAAACCAAAACACCATAAAACATTTCTTTAAATGAAGACTATGATATTGTCAGAATTCTAAATATATCTGACAGTGCTGTAAGAGTGACTTTAAAAAAAAATAATAATAAATATATTTCTTTCACTGAAGACTATGATATTATGCCATATTTCTAAATATTTTATATGCATTATCATCAAAAGAAGACTAAGGTGCTACAGTAGGACACAAATAAAAAAAAAACAAAAAAAACACCATAAAACTTTTTTCACTGAACACTATTATATTATGTTACAATTCAAAATATTTGACAGCAAATAAAAACTAAATGGACTGCTTTCATGGCTATATTTAGAAAATAAATTTAAAAAAAAGGTAAAAGTAAAATCAGTATCTGCTATTTTCACATACATCACAATTTTAAATTCAAATTAGGACAGTTTTTAAATATTTTCTTATAAAATCACTTTGATAAAACACCCACATTTTCTTTTCAAATAATTCTGCAAATCTGCCCAAAAATTTTAATAAAAAAATTAAATTTTGATTGACATCTTCAAAGAATTTGTTCTTTTTTAAATTCTATCCAATTATTTGAAAAATTTTTTTAATTTCTTTTTTTTTTTTCAAACTTGCTGAAAGAGATCCATTTTAAATAATAAAAGATTTACAAAATAAATATTTTTCTACAAATAATGAACTCAACAACATAAAACTGTTTTCAAAACTGACCAAAATAACATTTAAAATAATAATAATATCAAAACTGCTATTAATAAATACACAATACAAACTAGCTCTGTAAGTAAATGTTAACTGCAATACACGATATACATTTGTCCAAATAATATATATATATAACAAAAGCATTAAATATACAACAAATTATTATTAATAAAATAAATAAAAAGAAAATATTTACTGAAAAACAAATAAAAAAATCAAAACATAAGGGGATATAATTCTTTTCTGCATCCAAATATATATATATGCATTACATAATTTACAATCAGCTTATTAACTTATAAATCAAGAAAGAAAATATAAACAAAATAGAAATAATGTTACTATCCCATTTATCAACAAAATGTTTGGGGTTTTTTTTTTTTTTTTTTTTTAAAAAGCTCAAATATACAAAATCAGTTACATACACACAACACAACCATAAGGGAAATAACTCCAAAATAAATAGAGTTCATTTTTCTTTGTTCATTTTGATCATTTTGTTCAAGATTGTTCAACAGTTTTATGACATATTAAATAATAAACAAAAAATTACTAATATTTTATACAATGTGGACATTCATAAGGATGCAAAATTTTAACAATTGTTCATAACAAGCTTATATTCACAATTTTTTTTTAATTATTATTCATATTTGAGCATTATATATTCACATCTTGAGCAGTTTTATTTTTTTTTTTTACTTATTATTATATTTTAAAAAAGAAAAACAAAAAATAATATTAAAGAAATTAATCCAGCATAGCAAGAATAATCCATACTTTCTCTCTCACTCTCATGAAAAAAGGATTAAAGATTAATATAAATATATAGAACACACACTCACAGTTATCAAAAGGATTTTTGTTTTTTAATTAAATTTCTCACAACCAAACCTAAACGCATTCTTTTTCATAAAACTGAAAATTTTCTATAACCTTTGAGTTACATTTTTTTTTTCTTTTTTTTTTTTTTTTAAATTAGAATCTACTCTTTATTTTATTTTATTTTTATTGAATTTTAATTCTTTGGTCTAAAATTATTACTATTTGTAAACAAGTATAATATTTAAAATATGTTAATGTAATAATAATTTAATCTAAACTATGATTTTTTAAATTAATAATAATACAAGTCTAGTACTGCACAGTATTAAAAATGCATCAAAGAATACACATAAACACACTGTGTGTGTGTGTGTGTGTGTGTGTGTGTGTGTGTGCATATGTGTATAAATATGTATGAACATGTGTATGTGTATGTATGTGTATGTATATATATATATATATACATGTATGTATGTATGTATGCATGTATGTATGTATGTGTGTGTGTGTGTATATATATGTATGTGTGTATATATATATATATATATATTTATATATGTGTGTGTGTGTGTTTGCGTGTCTGTGTTTTAAATATATACAGTAACATAATATTAATGATCACTGTGGACAATGAACAAATGAAAAATTAATCAGCAAAACAAAATATGCAAATCAAAATTCAGATCTCTGTATTTACAGTTTTTGTGAAAAGAATATTTAACTTCAGATATTGTTTTAATGACAACATACTATGTAGGCTATGTTTGTGTGTTTGTGGGTGTGTCTGTATGTACATGAATTGTTTAAAAAACAAATTTTACACTTACTATTTACATTTTTAATAAATAAATAAATAAATAAACAAAAATGCTATGAATATTATTCAGTATTCTGATACAGATTTGACAGATTTACATCACAGATGTCAGGAAAAACCATATAAATAAATAAATAAGTAAACAAGTAAGTAAATAAGTAAGTAAGTAAGTAAGTAATAATAATAATAATAAAGAAATTTTGTTTCAACATATTTAATTAAAATGAATTTAAATTAATAAAATTTAAAATATGTTATTTTTATTGTATTTTTTATTATTATTACTATGGGTTTTTTTTTCATGGTTTGACTGTTCATGTGTGTGTGTGTGTGTGTTATGTTTGTGTATGTCTATGTCCATATTTGTGATATGTCGTGTGTCTATATTATACTGAACATGTTAGTGGGGGAGGGACATATAAAGAACGCTAAATTTCGACACTGTCACAGTAATTACAAGAACACAAACATTAAAAACAAGATAAATACTTTTTCAAATTGAAAAAAAAACAAAACAATATTAGCAGAAACAAAATACATTTTCTCTCCTACAGCTCATAGGCCAGTTAGCAATATTTCATGCAACAACAACCTTACTAATGAAAAGCTGGCAGATGTAAAAGTTACGGGGTTGTTGGGGGTGTGTGGGGGGGGAATATGCCAACCGAATGATTCCTTTTCAAATATTGATTGCAGAAAATGAAGTGGAAAATTAAAGATACTTTAAGAAACAAAATGTGACAAGTTTTCGTGGGTCAAGACAGAATCATAAAAAAAAAAAACAGTTTTTAAGTGGGGTTTTTTATGGTTGTGTATATTCGTGTGTTTTAGGATTTCAATGATTGGTAGCAACAGTGAAGATGTTTATATGTGTATTTTCTGTACATGTATTTGTTATGTATGTATGTATGTATGTATGTGGGTATGTACATGTCTGTATAGGGATATGTGTGTGTGTGTGTGTATATATATATATATTATATATATATGTATGTATGTATGTATGCATGTATTTGTGTATGTGTGTATGTGCATTTGTGTATGTGTTTTTGTATATGTATTTGTATGTATATTTGTATGTACGTATGTATGTCTATGTGTTTGTATATCTGTTACAGTGAAATCTGCACCACTTATTTTGCTGTAGTATAATTTATCATTTGAGTCATTAAGATTCATATTTTGTAAAACTTCAGTAAACAATGGCGTTAATAAAATTTCATTAAACATTTTACAAATCAAAATTTTATAAACTTTCATGATACAAAATAAGTTAGCTATGAAAAAAACAATATTCAGCTTGATAAAAATAAATATTGTTTTGTATTTGTTTTTTACCAAAACATTATATTGTAAATTTTTTGGGGAAAAACTAAATGAGCTATAACAAAACTATTCACCTTTATATAAATAAATATATATATTTTTTTTTTGCATCTGAATGATTTTCTAAACATTTTTTTATTTAAAATAATTTAGTTATATAACGAAAGGAAACCATTCAACTTTATAAAAATACGTGTCATTTTTTTTTTTTTTAATTTTTTTTTTTTTTTCACAGTTAAATTATTTTGTAAAATTTCCTGGTACAAAACGATGTAACTTTATCGGAAATAAAAAAACTGTTCAGTTTTGTGAAATACACCATAAAATAAGTTATTCTTTATAAAAGTATTTAACATGCATTATTATTACTACAACATCTGTCACCAGTATATTTTAAAGCTATTTACATTTTGATAGATATAGTTACAATGTTATTCTGGTAGTTTGAATGCTACTGAATAAAAATTAACAGAGCTAGCAATGTATGTATATACTTTGTTGATCAATAAAGTAATAGTTATAGTTCGTTAAAAAAAAACAAAAAAAAAACAAACAATCAGAATATTATTAAAAAAAAAAAAATTATTATCTTGGTTTTTTGTCGTTTTTAAAGCTGATTTTAAAATTTGAATATTTTTAACATTTACAATTTCAATTTGATTTTGCATTTTGAATTTTGTTTATTTTTTGAAATTTATTTTCTCTTATTTAAATGTGTTACTGTTTCTTTGTTCAACAATATTTTATTTTAATAACGCACAAAAAAAAAAGAAAAAATATTGATTGGCACATTCTGATTTAAAAAAAAAAAAGAAAAAAAAAAAGAATCTCATCAAAATGTTTTCAATTTTGATGACCTCTACCACCATAATACAATCTAACTTGCTAGCAGTAACTAACAAATGCTGGTTTATATTAACTAGCATACTACTGAAGATTTGTAAATGTTGCTGATATTTTAGCTTTTTGTGCCCAAGTATGAATTTACATGCACACACATGCAACATTAATACACACACATTCTCTTATACACATACAAACACATAAAAAGATACACATCTATATACACAAACACACACACACACATAAAAACTCTTTCACACACACAGACACACATAAAAACTCTCTTTCACACACACACACACACACACACACACATAAAAACTCTTTCACACACACAGACACACATAAAAACTCTCTTTCACACACACACACACACACACACACACACACATTTTTACATAAATTAAAAAAAAAAAAATTTTGGAAAACATTTCTGACAAGGATGTAATATTTTTGGGTTTTTTTTTTTGTTTTGTCTGTTCAATTTTTCTTGCAGTTCTTAGACTATAATGAAGACAGATGAAAGAACTTTGGTAAGGAACATGTAAGTATTTACATCTCGCTTCAACACGTCAAGGCTTCGTGTCCTGGCACTCCGGACACGTCAACATGACATCAGGGTTGTACTTCTCAACCTGTATGGTGGTGTGGTACAGGTCGTAGTCCTTCTTCAGCAGCAGCAGCGCTTCTTCTAGCACAACGTCACTTGGGACACCGTCGTCTAAACAAACATAAAAATATATATTAAAATAAATTAGTATAAATGAAAAAAAAGAGAAAAAAAAAACATGAAGAAAAGACATCTTTGAGCCTGAAGAGAGAAATAAAGAATAAAATATTAACAGAGCATTGAAATTATATTTTTTTATGTGTATAACAAAACCTGTATGCATGCATGAAAACACATGCATACACATACACATTCACACACACACACACATGTATGTACACCCTTTAACAGTTATTTGTCATAACATGTAACTTAAAGAAAATTTATGAACAAACATAGACAATAACACATACTCAAATACCTACACACACTCACACACACACACTCACACACAGTCACACACACACAGATGCAGACACACTCAAACATACATGTAATCAAACATTTCTACTTAAAATAAAATTATATCATAACACTTTCAACAAATCATAGCAGACCTACAACATCAATAAACAACCATAAAACCCAAATTATATTGCTATACACATAAACAACAACACAAACTAAAAACAATACTTTACTTTCAACTTCTATAAACACTGTTTCGATACACACCTAATGCACTATACACAACATCATACACACACACACACTTGTAAGTCTATCGCACACACTAATATATAAAAACGTACAGACCTACAGCAAGATGGACTGTCATGGAATTTCGATCTATGGTGAGAGACCACACATGAAGACTGTGAACTGATTTCACCCCATCTAGCGACATTAAAGCGTTTCGTATATGAGGGTAGTCTATATCTTTTGGCACACCTGTTCAAAAAAAAAAGTTAAATAATATATATATTATTATTATTATTATTATTATTATTATTATTATTATTATTATTATTATTAATTTTATATTGTATAATAATGAAAATTGCCATATGTGTTAGAAAAGAAAAAAATGACCCAAGAACAGTCACTATAGCATGTAAATTCTTATTGCAGTAGGTTATATACATTAATGGAAGGAAGGGTTGTAATTTATCGTAATTTTATTTTTAATGGTAATAATTGCAAAATTTCTTTTTGCATGAAATTTGTAAATAAAATCAATTATTACTCAATGAACAAAATGAAAAATTATTTTGGAATGAGGTCTCTATTTTCAAAATAAGTTGTAAATAAATAAATGTGTGTTTGTTTTATGTGTTTGTTTCTGAAGTGTTTTACCTTCTAACAGAACTCTAAGCGCATCTCGAAGAACTGTCACTGTTGTGATTAGAACCAGCACAGAAAACAGGAATGTACAAATAGGATCTGCTAATCTATACTTGTCTTCTGGCTAGAAGTAAATAAGTAAGTAAGTAAGTACATAAAATAAAATAAAATAAAATAAAATAAACAGAAACCAACAAAGAAACAACAATGTATGTATCGGTTTAACCAATCTGGCTAAAAATAAATAAATAAATAAATAAATAAATAAATAAATAAACAAATACACCACAAATAAACAAACAAATAAATAGAAAGATAATTAAATATAACTACAAATATAAGTAAGTAAATAAGTAAATAACTAAATTACATGTTAAACACACTAAAAATATATTCAACTTTTAACAAAAGTAAAATAAATTATTACACAAAACAGCACGTATAAACAAAAGCTCAAGAAACAAAACGAATTTAACAAAATAGCTTATGAACGTCACGTCAAACCATTATTCATTCTTTCATTTATCCATCCACACTCATTCATCTTCATTTATTCATCCTTGCATTCATTCACTCCTCCAGACTTAAAAACGAATCAAACAACACCCCAAAAAACCTTTCCTTTTACACTAATTATTAATTAAAAACATTTTCAACAACTCACCTTGAGTTTTATAATAAGGGCTGCCACTAAGACTCCTATACTTTGAATGATATCACCTAAAACGTGAATGAAAGCTGCACGGACATTGATGTTTTTATGTCGGTGCTCTTCAGAAGAGGGAGGACTGTCCAGATCAAAATCAGTCTCGGCGGTCAGTCTCTTGTACTCTCCCCCATGCTTGTCCACTTTGTTCTTCTTCCGGGAGGAATGGGAATGCGAGTGACCATGTCCGAAGGATTTTCGCGAGTTTGTCTTGCCGCAGCATCGCTCTGAGTGAAGGACGATGCCCATTCTGAAGAAAAGAGAGTAATAATTTAAAAAATAAATAAATAATAAAAAAATTTATTTTAATTTTCTTTGTGTTAAAGAAATGTATTAAAACACTTTTCGTTCTACTTAAACACAAAACTGACTATAAAATCTTATTTTTAATGAAACAAACATATTAAAAAAATGGATTAAAATATTTAATTGAAAACACTTTTTGTAATACTTAAAGACAAAACCAATGCTATAATATCTTCTTTTTAATGAAACTACCATATTAACAAACTGGATTAAAATACTTAATTTAAGAGACTTTTTGTTCTACTTAAACACAAAACCAGTGCTATAATTTCTTTTTAATGAAACTACCATACTAACAAACTGGATTAAAACATGTAATTTAAAAAAGCTTTTGTCATGCTTAAACAAATAACAAATAATTTCTTCTTTTTAGTCAAATTACCAGAAGAAGGTAATTCCATTGTCTTTGTTTATTTCATTTTATTTTAGTTTTTTTTTTTTTTTCTTTAAATTAAGAATGCCTCTCTGATAAATATACAACAATGAAGCCATATGTAAGTAAATGCTATACAAAGAAAGCTTTCAAGTATCTGCACTTACTGTCCATACAGTCAAATAATTGCTGCAAAATTCTTAACTGTCTGCATCAGTTATTGTTTGGCTTCAGTCTAGAGTTTTATAAATATATTTTTTTTATATATTCCCAAAATTATAAGTAAGTTAATGATAAATGTGTTTTTACTTTTTTTAAAATGTATTATTTTTATTATTATTATTATTATTATTTTTTTTTTATTTATTATTATTTATTTATTTGTAATTTTTATTATTATTGACATTTTTGTTTCATTATTATTATTATTGTTATTTAGCAGTAATTATTATTATAATTATTAATGTTGTTACTGTTATTTTTGTTATTATTATTATTATTATTTATGTGTAATTTTTCTTCTTATTATTACTATTGTTATTGTTACTGTTATTATCCTTATTATTATTCATAATTTTTATTATTATTATTCAGTGTTTATCATTATTATTATAACTTACTTGTGTTGTTATTGTTGTTATTAGTATTACTATTATCATTATCATCATTATTAATATTATTATTATTATTTCTATTACTAATATTATTATCACTATTATTACTATTACTATTATTATTATTATTATTACTTATTATTATTATTATTATCATTATCATCATCATCATCATCATCATCATCATCATCACCATCATCATCATCATTACTATTATCACTTTCTTAATTACAAGAAGTCACCAATATTTTCATGATACCATACATGACAACAATTCTTTATAAACTACATTGTTGGAACGCTGTAACGACACAGTTATTGCTAAAACTATTTGATAAAACTACTTACACAACGTTGAAGCAAACACCCAGACACGCAGTAATGAGCATCTCGTTTGGTTTTACGTTTTTGTAGTGTTCGTGAACGATGCGCTCCACAGCGATGTAGCAGAGAATGCCAGAAACAAGCCAAATGAGAAACACACTGAACAGAGCCCCAAGTACTTCTGTGAATAGTAATAACAATAATAATAATAATAATAATAATAGTACTAGTTATTACTATTATTATTGTTATTATTATTATTATTATTTCTATTATTATTATTTCTGTATAATAGCAATAATAATAATAATGATGATAATAATAATAATAATAATAATAATAATAATAGTAGTAGTAGTAGTAGTAGTAGTAATAATAATAATAAATAATAATAATAATAGTAATAGTAATAATAATAATAATAGTAGTAGTTGTTACTATTATTATTATTATTATTATTATTATTATTTCTATTATTATTATTTCTGTATAATAGCAATAATAATAATAATAATGATGATAATAATAATAAAAAATAATAATAGTAGTAGTAGTAGTAGTAGTAATAATAATAGAAATAATAATAATAATAGTAATAGTAATAATAATAATAGTAGTAGTAGTTGTTACTATTATTATTATTATTATTATTTCTATTATTATTATTTCTGTATAATAGCAATAATAATAATAATAAAATAATAATAGTAGTAGTAGTAGTAGTAGTAATAATAATAGAAATAATAATAATGATGATGATAATAGTAATAGTAAAAACAAAACAGTAATAAGAATAATAACAAAAACAAGAATTATAATGATAATAAAAATAATAGAAATAATAATAATAAATGATGATAATAATAATAGTAATAGTTGTAACAACAAAACAATAATAATAACAATAATAAAACAACAAGAAGTATAATAATAATAATAATAATTATAATAATAAAAACAATAATAATAATAATAATAATAATAATAATAATAATAATAATAATAATAATAATAAAGAAATAACAACAATAATAAAGTAATAATAAAATATTAAATATATATATATATATATAAAAACACATATATAAATAAAAAATATAAATAGACCAGCTCCTTATCATCATACACCAGTACTTTTTTTTCTTTCTTCAAAAAACTAAACACAACACAGTGATATTTCACCAACACCAATTAAGACAGGTAACAACACTCACCTGCCCTGTGGTAGCCAAACGACATTTTCTGTGATGCAGGTTTTGTGGACAGGTAGATAGCTAGCAAGCTGATGATGAAACTAATTAAGTCACTTCCAAGGTGTACAACATCAGTGAACAAGGCCAAGCTGTTTGATAATACTCCTCCTGAAAGTAGCGATAATTAGAGTGACGATGATGATGATGATGATGATGATGATGATGATAAAATAATAACATAATAATAATAATAATAATAATAATAATAATAATACCAATGATGATGATTACAATGAAGACGATGACAATTATAATGATAATACTAATAGTAATGAAAATGATAGTAACAATAATAATAATATGCAATGCAATGATAATAATAATAATTATTATTATTATCATTGCATACTATTATTTTTATTTTTATAATTATTATTATTATTATTATTATAAACAAAGATAACAATAATAATAATTAAAATAATAATACGATAATAATTATAATAAACAATGATAAAAAATAAAATAATAAAAATAAACAACAATAACAATAACAATAACAATAACAATAATAATAATAATAGAAAAGAAGAGACCATGAAATACAGCAAACAAAACAGAAAAAATAATAGGAAGAAATATAATAACAACAGTAACATCGACAACAATAACAACAACAGCAACAACAACAGTACTATTAAGAAATCTGAAACTTCCTTTAATTATATTTTCAATAAAACTGAAACAGTATTAAAATCAATAACAACAACATCTGTAGCTGGTTTTGTCATCACGCAATACAATGCCTTCAATATTTTTTTACAATTCCAAATTAGTTACGGTTTTTTTCCAATGCATTTTTATTGCTGCATTACATGGAAAGAAAAAAATAAATAAAATAAATAAACTCAGTATAAAATTACTGACAGATATTTGAAGCTATCATCAACTAGGTTAATATTATGAAACTAGTTAACTGAAAGATAAATAAATGAGTTTGCAGGAAAAAAAAAAAAAAAATAGATTTTAAAATGTTTTCATGTATCGAATGGTTTTTTTTTTTTATCATTTTGATTTTTTTCAAGGGAGATATGATTCAGTGTTTAGAATATTTGGTTGATAAATGATGTATAACATTTTATTTCCCAATCCAACCTATGCCACACAGTACATGTATCATTAACCATGTTATGTGCTGATTTTCATCTATGGGAAAGTGTATACAAATGACTGCTTACTGCTAATTTAAATTAAAAGTAATCAGTTACTGAAAGTTTTCTCTCTTGCTATTTCTAAGCTTCTTAACTATAATTATGTTTATGTCACATAACCACATGTTTAAAAATGTGTTGACATTGGTTAAATAAAATATTTCTTACTTCTGTTGTGTTTATGTTTTCCTATTTATTTTTAATATCCATTTCTATGTTTCTTTTTTCTCAAACGAAATATTTTAAATAAAGCAGTTTATTTCAGATACTTACTTAAAAATATTTTACATTTCTTAGATGAAATGTAATATTAGTTATTTTATTTATAATGCCTATTTCATATTGTTTTTCTTTTCTAACCTGAAATGTACTATTAAATATTTCTTTTTGTTTTTGATACAGAGTTATTAATGTTTTACTTTTCTTAAAATAAAATACAATATTAGATCTTTTATTTTTGAGACATATAAATATTCACATTATATTTTATATATTACCTTTTATATTATTTGCGTTTCTGTTTTTATATTATTGTTGTTGTTGTTTTTTGAAATTATCTTTTATATTATTTCTTACATTATTTGTGTTTCTATTTATTTTTTATCATCATCATTATTATGTTGTTGTTACTGTTACTATTGTTGTTTTATTTTTTGTTATATATTTATTTCTTCTTCGTTTTTTTTCATTCTTTCTTTCTTTCTCTTTTTTTTTTTTTTTTTTTCATTTACAACATGTAGAATACTTCTTCATTCAAGCATGCTACAACTTCTACATGGATCTCCTGGGAAGAAGTGTTTTTTGTTGCAAAAGACTGATGTATTGCTAATTTGCATGAACTCGTACTGACACTTATGACCAATTAATCAAATAAATGAATAGAACTGAGTAACACTGTGTGTGCAGCTATCAGCACAAACTTTAGAGAAAACCAAATAACTCAAAAAAAAAATATATCAATCAAAACAAGACAGCTTACGAGTTTCTGCGTTTCTTTTGTTTTTTACTTATTAATGGTGAAAAACTGAAAGAGTTAAAAGAGTATGAAAATGTTAAAGATTCAATAACAATATAGATCTCCTTGTGTGTGTGTGTGGGGGGTGTTCTGTTTTTTTGTATATGTATAATGTGTGTTTGTTGTGCGATTATTGTATGTGTGTGTGTGTGTGTGTTTAGTGGTATTTTATACATTTATTTAGGTGGGGTTTTTTTTATCTGTTTATTTATCTATTTATTTATCTATTTATCTATTAATTTATTTATTTTCTTACATAATGTTAATTTATTATTCCTTAATGCATGACACAAATACTTGAACCTGACATAGTGAATACCCTCCATGATTAACTCAAAGCTAACTAATGTGTGTGTGTGTGTGTGTGTGTGTGTGTGTGTGTGTGTGTGTCTGTGTATACATGCATGTGTGTGTGGTATGATGGATGAATTAAATCTACTCTTCCTGTAATATATACTAATATAAATTATCTTACATATATTTCGTGTGACTGTGTGTTCATTTACAGATACTGAATCCTTTATCCAGCTAAAAATTTATAAGGAAAGAAAAATATTTTACAAAAACAAAATTTAAAAAAAAACAAAAACAACTAGAAACCCAGCATAGGTATTGAACCATTTATCAGAGGTGATTCCAATTTCTGGATAGAGACTCTAAGGGCCAATGCAAACTAGATGCAAGTGTTTCACCACCACAATTCTGCTGTATTGCCAGTGCATCAGTATATAAACATCAAACATGATTTTCACTGCATCTTTCAGTGCAATTTCACAAATACATATTTGAACTCTGGCAAAGTTATTCCCATTAAAATTAAGCATGTAACAAAAATTATGATTAACCTATTTTGGCAATAGTGGCTGTATTAAATATTTATAGAACAGTGATTGTTAGATTTATAATTATAATTATCGTACTTTCCAAACAACAAGGTATGGCTTCATAACAGAGGGCTATATTTAATATTTACAGAATGGTGAGCTTTAGAATTAGAATTATCGTACTTTCCACAGACAAATATGGCTTCATAACATCTTTCTGTTCCTTCAGTTTTAGTAGGACTGAAGCCTGTATAGGATATCAAGGTTCGGTTGTTGTTTTTTTAATAATAATGCCTTTTTTTGCAAGATGATATCCAGACTGTCAGAAATCACCCCCCACCCCCAATGACAGAATCTGTAACATCATATTCTATATACAGCCTACAACTTCGCCAGCAGAAACACAAAAATAGGATCAGTTTCTATTTCCAAAAATCAGTCTTGTGTGTTATACAAGTTTTAACATGAATGTCTGTTTTCTGTACCCTGATGAAAATAGCTGCAAAATTCATTGCAAAAAGTGGACCTAAATCTTTACTTCAAATACAAAATAAACAATGAAAAGTAAAGAACTAAACTGTATTTAATGGATATAAATTAGTATACTCTATTTGATCTTTGTTTTGTTTCTTTTTGTTGTTGTTTTTTTTCTGGGAGGGTTTTTGGGGGGGTTAATCTCTTATATCCAAATAGAGTTCATATGATTTAAAAATTAACTAGTTAGTTTATCAGACTAGTGAGTTAGGTTACTGAGTCGATGCTATTACTATGTGTATGTTACACAGTACACACACACACACACACATATACATTTGTTCTTTCTTAATTCGGAAAAAATTCTGTAAATAATAGCAAGTAAGTAATCTGCATTTCTGCTAGTCTTTTAGACATGACAACAAATAAAAATGAGAGTAAGCTTTAAAATAAATAACAACTTATTGTGAGAGGATGATTACACACAGCAACACTCTCATTTGTGCTGGTGTCATGGAAACTAAAACAGAACATGTCTGATTAAAACGTAGCCAGTTTAAAAATTAAACTGGTTTTCTGAATTTCTGGAAGCCTGATAAATGATTTGGTATCTATAATGATATCATTTTTTTTCATTTTTAATTAAGTATTCAGATAATGTTAAAATTACAAAATTTAAGTGTCATAATATTAAAATAATATGATTTTTTTTTTTAAATATGTTGCAATTTAATGGACTTTCATAATCACCAGATTCACCATGATCCAGATCAGTCTGCTAAATTGAATGTCTTCTTTATTTAATTATGCTTTATTTTTCATTATAATGATTTCTAAACAATGTTAAAGTATCAATCCTTTTCTTGCTGATAGAACAGAGAAGAAAGATTAGGTTGGTTGTTTTTTATATAATAATAATAATAATAATAATAATAATAATAATAAGTCTAGTAAATGATGTATTGATAAACTCTTTGTGATTATTAGGAAATAAAATTAGAAGTTAATATATTAAAGGAAGACAAAATTGAAACTTGATGTAAATTTGTTTCACGATGTTTTTAAGAAGATCACAAATGTTTGTTTTATTTTTAAGGTAAAAAAGAAAAGAAGAAAAAGAAACATTTTTATTAGCGTCATTCACACAAACACATACATATATGCATACCTATAAAAATACATACATACACACAAACACACACAAATGGTTTTTTTCACATACACATGCCTTATGCATGTACACACACAATCCCTCCCAAAAAAAAAAAAAAAAAAAAAAAAAAAAAGAAACCCACCTAAACCTGGGGTTTTGTTTCCAGTTCACAAACACACTTGGTGAATATATAAAAATTCACTACATACAGAATAAAATTTAATTTATATCAGATAATAAATGTTACAGTTAGCTAGAGTATAAAAATAAGAAAATAATTTATGTAGCAAATTCAGTTATTAAAAAATCATAAAAAATAAGAAAATAATTTATGTAGCAAATTTGAAAGGTCGCAATAGTTTTCTCCTGCCTGTGGGAAGGTACATAAAGGATGAATTTCTTGCTGCTAAAAAAAAAAAGAAAAAAAAGAATACTCCACACTACAACAGCAAATTTGTTCTCGTTATCACTTGAATAACACCATATAATGAGAGAGGTATATAAAAACGTGTTTTGAATGCATGGTAATACAAAATGTTTCTTTTTTTTCCCCCTTCTTTTATATAGTGAAGATAACACATTTAGTCAACAACTCAACACTTACTGGAAGGGTTCTGTTTGACTTATTTACAAGATTCCTACTAGACAGACCACCCAGCTTTTCATATCATCTTTGATGTCTCCTTTTTCCTTTTCTTCTTCATGTATGAAAAAAACTGTTATTATATTTAGCGTACAGGCTATTTATAAATGCTTGTTAAATATTTGACATGGCTTAGTGAAGAGAATGAAAGAGAAGAAAGGTAATAAAAAAAAGTTTAATAAAAAAAAGACCTTTTTAAACTATAGTGATATGATTTCATAGATGGCTGTTGTCAAACAGAAAGAAAGAACCACCATGTCTCCCTATAATGGACTATTCTTTTTCAATCAGCAGTAGAGAATATTTCATATTTACTTGCCCATAAACATGAAAAAACACACTATACTGGAGCACTGGCTGCATCACATGATGGGGAAACTGCCAGAAAATCAGGCCTGTCTGTACTGCGTGTGTTTGCCTTCTGACAGTTCTATAAATAAAGGTTACTGAAAACAATACTGTTACAACTGTTCTTCACTACCATTCTGCTATTACTGTTACTATTGCTATTTCTATTACTACTGCTACTACTGTTACTAATGCTGCTACTGCTACTACTGCTATTGCTACTACTACTGCTTGTACAACTACTCTGTTATTACTATTGTTGCCTTTACAACAACTACTAGTAATAGTACTGCTACTACAACTAGTATTATTGCTGCAGATGCCACTATTGTTTCTGCTGCTACCACTACTACCACTCCTGCTACTACTACTACTACTACTACTACTACTACTACTACTACTACTATTCCTCCTGCTGCTACTGATACTACTACAGCAACAATTATTACTACTGGTGCAACTACTACTACAACAACAGTTATAACTACCGCTTGAATTACAACTACTACTATTTCTCCTATTGTTACAGACACTTATACTACAAAAACTATGACTGAAAACTACTACCATCAGTCATCACACTACAGCAATAACAGCTGCTACCACTACAACAACAACTATGTTTAAAAACTACTATCACCATCATACTACAACAACAACTACTACCACCATTACCACTACCATACTACTATTACATGAACTATTCAACTCAGACTATTTTGTTACGGTCAACAGCAATTTGCACAAATTTCTATGTGGACAGTACAACTTCTCAATTCACTGAAACTAATGAGTCCAGCTATTGAAGGCTGCAACCTGAATCTAACCAGGATGATGTAAGACCATAATAGATTTTCTTTTAAGTAATCTTCTCTTTCACACAGGGCACAAACACTTCTTCACAAACACTCACATGTTCCTTGTGCTCAGCTCTCTAAGTCAAGTGTCAGGGCCTTTCCCATTAAAGGCATGCTTGAGCAGTTTTCTGATGCAAGCGTGCTGTAAATTAGTTTTATCCACTTTTTCATAGATAAACAGACAGATAGACACACAGACAGATATTCTTTTTTTTATGGATTTTTTGTTTTTTGTTTAATTATTATTATTTATTATTTTAATTTTAATTTCTTATTTTTCATTTTCTCTTTTTTTTTTTTTTTTTTTTTTTTTTCTTTTTTTTTTTTTTTTTTTTTTTTTTTTTTTTTTTTTTTTTTTTTTTTCCCATATTTTATTTTTTTTTTTTTTTTTATTACTGATTAACTTCCTATGAAAAATAAACAAATACTCTTACATCAATAATGTAGCTATTTCCTGTTCCACCCAAAACTTCACATCTATCTCATTACATAATCAAGAGATTAGACACAACACTGAAACACGATGGCTCAGAAGATCAGTATTTCTGACAGCACCTACTGTACAATAGCCTGTTCTAACCAGTGACTCACAACTAACACATCATGAATTTTCCAGTTATAAAATAAGCAAAAAGAAATTCAACAATTTTTTTGTTTGTTTTTTTGGTTTATGTAGACACAAATCAAACAGTGTTATGTTAAAGGTATGTTAATATCTCATTGATAAACTGGATCTATTAATATGATGACCTTCACCCAAATTTATTAACAGACTCTCATAAAAAAAACACTCCCAAAAGTGTCAAGCAGAGTATATTAATTTTTTATAAAATGGATGTCACAGCTGTTTTTATATATAGATATAGATATAGATATGCACGCATATATTTTATATAGATAACCAACAAATATATATACATTCATAAATATATATAACACACACACACACACACACACACACACACACACTTGCATACAAAACATACAAATATGTTTATGTTCACACATCTATAAACTGCTGATAAATTTTCATTTTAACTTACTAGATAAAGATCTGTTATTTACACAATATTATATACTTATTTGTGTGTGTGTGTGTGTGTGTAAACATTCTGATCTTCGTAATATATTTTAGGTCAGTTGTCTTTGCAAAGGAATTAATAATAAAATAGGTTAAATTATATAAATTAAAAAATAAGCAACAGCTGGAAACTATAGACATATATATATATATATAAAACACAGACACATTTATCAATAAAAAATTATATATATATATATATACACACACACTTATCTATAAAAAATAATAGAGAGAGAGAGAGAGAGAGAGAGAGAGAGAGAGAGAGAGAGAGAGACACACACACACACACACACACACACACACAATATATATATATATATATATATATATATATATAACAAACATATATGTATTTGTGTGTCTGCATGTGTATATATGTGTGTATTTTTGTTTCATAATCAGCACCAAAATTACAAAATCTATACAATTATATGTCTTTCTCGTTAGTGTATCTACTCAGTTCTGTGCTTAAGTAATCAGCAGGACCACACGTTTAACCTTCATTAATATAAATAATGTACTGACAGAGCAAACTGACGTGAAGAAAACATCAAACAGAAGCTCAGCCCTTTTATTCACTAATGACAACTTTTTTCAGGTAACCCGAGCTGCAGTCCATCTGAGTTTATTTAAAGGTGAAAGTGTCAATCATTAATTAGTTTCCAGTTTGACATTTTAAAAAAGAAAGAAAAGGTCTTATGCTTCTAAAGGTACTGTAAGGAGCATGCAGATGAAGATAAAAATAGATCTGTTGTGTGTGTATCTTCTTCACTTAGCAGCAAGAGAAAACATTTTTATGAACCTTCCCGTATACTGTGTTGTTGCTTTTGATAAACTAGTTCATGGGGTTCTAGTTAGAATGGAAGATTGCTCTGTGGATGCACTAAGGAAGTTTGATCATGTGATTGGTCAAAATTCAGCATGGACCATTTTTAGGACTGTATATAGCAATGTGGATAAGATTTAATTGTTTATTATTATTATTATTACTATTATTATTATTATTATTATTATTATTATTATTATTACTATTTATTATTATTATTGTTATTGTTATTATTATTATTATTATTATTATTATTATTATTATGTTTGAGACTGTTATATAGTCACTATAAAATATCTGGATATTTTTGTTTTTATTTCTATTTTTTATTTTTTTATTTTTTTTATACCTTTAAGATATTTCTTCAACAGTTTTAATTAATTTTAACAATATTTACTGATAATTTGATTAATTTTATATATATATATATATATATATATATATAATCTGAGTAACAGTTAAAGTACATTACTACATAATCAGAGTTCATAAAACACAACACCTATCAATTTCATCAATGAACCAAATAAACACATATTTATGTGTCACTCCACTATTGGTGATCAATATTACAGATCACCGACTGTAACTGTTTAACAATGGAAATAAGAAAAGAAGGTGTGTGTGTGTGCATGTGTGTGTGTGTGCATGTGTTAAAAAGATAATGTATAAAACTTCAAAGTGTGTGTGTGTGTGTGTGTGTGTGTGTGTGTGTGTGTGTGTGTGTTAAAAAGATAATGGTACAAAACTTCAAAGTGTGTGTGTGTGTTAAAACAAAGATGGTACACAACTTCAAAGTGTGTGTGTGTGTGTGTAAAAAAGATAATGGTACAAAACTTCAACTTTTTAAAAAAATACACACATTTGTAGTACAACATATCTTAAACCATTTTTTTTTTTTTTTTTTTTTTTTTTTTTTCACTCAACATCCACTGATAAGAAGTTAAAATGAAGATGTTTATTTTTAACAGTTTGTTTCTATTTTCTACTCAACACCTGTAGTAATTTTTTTTTTTTTTTTTTTTCAATTTATTTTCCAGATCTGATCCAAGATTTGCAAGTCATTGCACATGGCAGGCACTTCATTTTTTTTTTTTTTTTACTTCTTTTTCAGTTTAACAAAAAGAAGTTTCTTTATAAAAAAAAAAATTATAAAAATTGAACTTTAATAAAAAGCCATAGAGGAAGGTTTGTATTTCTTTTTCTTCTTCTTCATCTTCTTTCTCCAAATCCTCCTTTTTTTGTTGTTGTAGTTTGTTTGTTATTGTGTTTTCTTCTGCTTTTCTGTGGTGTTTTTTTGTTTTTTGTTTTTGTTTTTGTGTGTGTTTTTTTCATTACTGTTGCTTATATTTTTGGGGTGATTTTTGCTATTTGTTTTATTTGTTGTTGTTTTTTTGTTTTTTTTTAATTTTCAACAAAGACTATTTTTCCTAACTTTTATTTAATGTTCAAAGTATATTTTCATTTAAATTTAAAATTCATTTTTTTCCTATGTTTTTAAAAGCTAGTGGTTCAGTATTATAAGAACTAATACACTGTTGTTCTTCCTTAGATTTTCTTTTTTTCTTTTTTTTACCTTTCTTTCTTCTTCTTCTTTTTTTTAAAAATTAGGTACAGAACAGGTGATTAAATAACAATTTCACACTTTTGCCAACAGCTAAATAATTTTACATAGGATCTTTTTCTTTTTTTAAATGAATATAATTATTCCATCCATTTCAAAATATTACTTAAAAACTGATAAAGAATTAATAAAAAAAAGGATTTCAGATTTTGCCAACAGCTAAGCTAAAAATTCTTTCTATCCTCTGTCAGACATTTTGCTTTTTCTTCCTTCTCTTCCATTTTCTTCTTTTTCTTTTCTCACTTTTTTTTAAATTTTTAATTTCTTTTCCTTTACTCAGACAGTAATAAACAGCTACTTACAGATCATAAAATAAATTAAATGAAATAATCAATGGCCTGAAGTCTGGATAAGAGATGATTTATCATTTAGCCAGAAGAAAGGACTATAACATTGTTTTGGTATTATTATTATTATTACTGAGCTCGGATATTTGGAAATATTCTTAATTTAAAAGTTAGAAATTCAATAGAATGGAGAGTATTTCTTTTCTTTTTTTTTTCTTTTGTAGGATATGTTGTGGTCAATCTGGCAGCAAAATTTTATTAAACTTTACATATTTTACAACACAGAGAGTGTTGTAATACTTCAGGATCTTAGTAAAATAGCAGATGGCACAAATATTTTATGGATAATATAAAAGTAAATTCCAAATTGTTAAAAATAATAAGTACAAAAACTCATAAAATATACAGGTGTAACTGATCTAAGCTATATTCAGCATAATGTTGTACCATTTACAAACCAGCCCTCATATCTCTCTCTCTCTCTCTCTCTCTCTCTCTCTCTCTCTCTCTCTCTCTCAATAATTGTATTGCTCTTATTATATTTTCCTGTATTTTTTTGTATCTATCCTTTATTTAGTTTTTGATGAATTAAGTTTGCTTCTTTCAAGAAATGACAAAATATAACAATATAAAACAGTAGACATTTTTTCTCTCTAATCTTATGCCAGTTTTTAATCATTTCAAAGTTTATATTCTATGAATTTGTCTCTGTGACAAAATATAACAATATAAAACAGTAGATATTTTTTTAATATCCATTTGTATCCATGTAAAACAAAATACAAACATACATCCATCCATACCTACATACATACATACATACACACATACAATCACACCCAGATATACAACCACACACACACACACACACACACACACACACACATACACAAATATAAATATAAGTTTAATACTGTATAACATATTAATATTCACATGATGTATAATACACAATATATCTCATATCAAATTTGCTCATCTCCAGGCAAAGTAAACAGAAGTTATCTACACATCCCTATCAAGTACACATATGAATTTTTCTATTTAAAAAAAAAAAAAAAAGTGACCCTCTCATCATTCACAGAGCTTTAATTACAAACAATAAACCTCAAAACGTGACAGTTATACCAATTTGCAGTCATCGCAAGTATGTATTAACACTGATAAAAGGATATCATTTTTATTACACTGATGTCTCCAGATATTGCAAATATCTCACACTACATGATTCAGTCGCTGCACAGATTCCGAAGGCAGAGACACAGTGATGCAGTGATTAATTTAAATTAATAAAAACTGCTGTAACATTACACACAAAAACATGATCACATTGAAGAATGGGAATTAATTTGTGTGTCAAACACGTGCAGAGATAAAAGCCTTGTTATTAAATATAACAGGTGTGTAATAAGTAATTTTATTGCACCCATGTGACAGAGTAACAGCATTGTACATTAAATGTATAATTACAAATCTGGATTAACAGAAAGATAAAAAGATGGAGAAGAAATGAAGAAATATTTTATTTAACAATGCATTCAGAATGGATGCATGAATATAAATACATACATATATGTTCTCTTCACATACACATATACACACACAAATACTTACACACACAAACACTTATACACACACACACATACACAAAGTATGCCATATCACACAGAAAGAAGAAAATTTACTGTGGCCATAAAAAGAGCTACCGCCTGTTTTAATTAGCAACAAAGATCTTTTATATATGTCCCTTTCATAAACAGTAAAGCATTTTTGTTATAAATCATCATATGCCACTGATCAGAATAAGAAAATACTAAATCAGAGAAGTGAGAAGGTTTGATCCTACAACCTACTGAGCCTCTGGTCAATACAAATTCCTGGCTGTTTGACTAATTACATAACAGTAGTATGTTCTTTAGAGTGAATAAAGACATGAAAGAAACAAAGAACTGAGAAATTAATTAATACATATGACACTTGAGAAGGCTTATTATTATGCCTTTGGGACATAATAGTATTTATTGCCTTATATTTTTGTTATAATAAATGTAAGAAACGAATATCTGACAATTAAATGTTATTGTAAGTACAGGTAATGAAAATGAACAAAAATGATTGAAAAAAAAAGATGAAAAAACAAGGTAAAAAGAAAAGGATGAAATAAAGAAAACAAAGGACGAAAGAAAAAAATGAAAGAGTGAAAGAAAGAAAAAAGAAATAAAAAAGGAAAAAAGAAAGGATAAAAGAAAAAGAATAAAGAAGGAAAAAATAAATGATGAAAAGAAGGAAAAAATAAATGATGAAAAGAAAAAAGAGAATAAAAAGATGAAAAAAATGAAACCAAAATGAAACCAAAATGAAACAAAAATGAAACCAAAATGAAACAAAAATGAAAAAAAAAATGATAGAAAGGAAGAAAAAAGGAAAAAAGATGGACACACAAACAAACACAGACACAGAGAAATCTCTGATAAACAGTAAGCTGAGATTGTAAAACAAAAAAAAAAAAAAGGTATAGTAGTAGTACCAGATGGCACTACTGATGAATGGACCCACAAACACACAGAGAAAAACCTGTAAGCTGAGACTGTAAAAAAAAGAATATTGCCAGATGCTACTACAAAATGGCTGATCACACAGACACAGTTGAAAAGTGTCAAAGAGTAAGATGAAACTGTAAAAAAAAAAAAAAAAAAAGTATGTATGCTCTTACTAAATGGTATTCTGATACATCTGTATATAAAAAGGTGTAACATATGTATAGTCAAACAGATGATGTTCCAATGCAACACTATCACTTATTTTACCTGCATGTTTTATCTATGTGTTGCTTGTGTTAATCAATACATCAATGTGTTTACTTGTGTGTGTATAATATGTAGATGGGTGTATACATGTTTGTGTGTGTGTGTGTGTGTGGGTGGGTGAATGTGTGTGTGAGTGTGTGTGAGTGTGTGTGAGTGTGTGTGTGTGTGTGTGTGTGTCTGTTGAATGTCTATCGTCTATTTGTAACACATTTTTGTTTGTCTATATGGGATATGTCTATTTCTATGATGATGACTGATGATGATATCTACATGGGTGTAAATGATGATGATGAACAGAGTAGTGGTTATGATTGCAAATAATAATCAATAATAATGATGATGATGATGATGATGATGATAGTAATAGTAATAGTAATAGTAATAATAATTCTGGACATTTCCAAAATTCTAAAATATATTTTTCAAAAGCTGTACCTTTTTTAAATTAAATAAAATAAACTTTTATACTTCTAACTTATCTAAGTATAAAAAAAATCTTTTAAAATAAAAATATTTCAACTTGTTGCTGTATCTTACAACATGAATGTAATAAACATTTTATTTTGAACTTTGAGATAATAAATCTTTTTTGATGCTGTCCATCTTTAATAATAGTTTCTTTACTAGCATTTCCAAGTTTATATCCAGCATTTATTTATTTATTTATTTATTGTTTTCTTCTTCCTCCTCTTATTATTATTATTATTATTATTATTATTATTATTGTTATTATTATTAGTTATTATTGCTGTTGTTGTCGTTGATGTTGTTATTATTATTTGTAGTTTCATTTCTATTATTATTATCAACAGTTTTAAATTATAATTTTTTTCTTGATTATCTATTTATCATGATAACTTTTAAAAAGTAATCATTACAGCTATTATTTTTATTATTAGGATGAATACATATTTCTGTGTGGAAACTTTAAATTTTGTTCTTTCTCTTATTAAATATTCCCCACACACACCTCTGGTTTAACTTTGATAGATGACAGTCATATAAATGCCAGTATTGTATAAGTGCAAGGTATTTAAATTATATATGTATTGTATCCTAATTTATGATATGGCTTGGAATGTATGCTATTATATAAATCATTAGATGTAGGTATATAAATGAGGTGTGTTAAGTTCAAAAAAATAATTTTCTTGTATGGTGTTTTACACATGTATAAACTGGTATTCATATTAAAATATAAATTGTGTTAGAGAAAGCCTGTGTGATATGTGTGTCTGTGTCTGTGTGTGTGTGTGTGTCTGTCTGTCTGTCTGTCTGAATACACATATTTTTACAAAAATATTAAAATTAAGCACTGCATTAACTATTAAGCCATTTCAGACAGAGGATTTTCAAACACTACTTGAAATTCACAGAAAGTTTTTGTCTATTTTTGCCCGTTCCAACACATTAATTCTTTATACTATAGCAGGTGGTGGTTTTTTTGTTGGGTTTTTTTCGGCAGTCTGCTTCTTTGTTCATCAGCAAAATGTTGCTGAAGCAGAAAAGTTAGTGTTAAGGACATAGCCTTAGTGTTTGTACCTTTCCTTGTTTATGTAGTCAGCAAATTCTTGTGTTAGGGTTCAGTGAATTCTACACATGCACACACTACATACACACACACACACACACACACACACACTTGCACACATTACACACACACACACACACACATTCATAAACAAACATCACAAACGTATATCACATACAAAGTGTATATATGCACCACATGCATACATACCCAACTGACAAAAATGCAATATTAACAATTATAACATTAGTAACTGTTTCCCATGTAATAACTGGCCCTTTTATCTGCAGAAACACATCTGCAGGGAACATTTTTTATAATGATACCTAACAGTCATCATAGACATAAAAGAACTTGAAAATAATTGGATGCTAAATGTTTAAGTTTCCCACGTAGAAATGGTCCAGAATATTAATAATAATATATATTAGCAGTAGTAGTAGTAGTAGTAGTAGTTGTAATAGTAGTAGTAGTAATAATAATAATAATTAATGTATCAACTGTAGTAATAATTGCAAAAATAATAATAACAGCATAAATAATATTAATAACAATATAATAACAATAATAATCACAGTAATAATAACAGTAACAACAAAGTATAATAAGAATATTAACAACAATAATAATAATGATAATAAATGTGTGTGTGTGTGTGTGTGTGTGTGTGTGTGTGTGTGTGTGTGTGTGTGTTGTTCCACTTAAAACATGGAATGATCTAGTCCTTTCATTTGTTCTGCTGAAAAATAGGCAGTTAATTCAACTGAATGATTTTCTGTTTCATTAGTTGCTTTTATCTTAAATCATCAGTTGTTTCACTGAAACAATAAACCACCAACTGTTTCAGCATCAAACAATTACCTAATCACAGTATACATTAACATATATATTTTTTCTCTCTCTCTCTCATACGCAAACACACAGACATACTCACATTTTCTTCTTTTATTTGATGACTGGTTTCTCTCTCTCTCTCTCTCTCTCTCTCTCTCTCTCTCTCTCTCTCTCTCTCTCTCTCTCTCTCTATGTATATCTTGCTCTCCTTCTCTCTTACATTTTCATCTTTCAGTCCATTATATTTCTCTCACTCTTGCTGTTTCTTTCTTTTTCTCTCTCATACATGTTCATTATATGTATCTCTCTTTCTTTCCGTCTTTATCTCTTTCTCTTCCTTTAGTTCATCATGTTTATATGTGTCTGTCTCTCTCTCCTTTTAGTCCATTATCTATCTATCTCTCTCTCTCTGTCTCTCTGTCTGTCTGTCTCTCTCTCTCTGTCTCTGCCTCTGCCTCTCTCTCTCTCTCTCCCCACCCATTCACTACAATACTTACGTGGGCCAGCTAACACAATGTCCCAAGACCTTTAACAAACAAACCACAACTGTTACCGCAACCACTAACCACAAAGTTCTTGTAAATACTGAACCCCTAAGGGAAGCCCTGGAGGTGTAAGAACTGTCATGAAATTCTAAACACTTGTGACACTATCATGCACAGAAGAAAAAAAATCAATCTCGTGGATTGTGTTACATTATGCATGCACAGATTCCCTGCATGCTGTTATAAAAATAAAAATAAACCATAGTGTTATTACAAAAACTCAGTACAGTGTTCTGAAAACTATGGCAACCACAGACCATGATTCTATGTATTTAGTTATAGCAAGATTTTAATCATTCATTTAATTTTATTATTTCTTTGGAGGTTTTTTTTTTTTTATCCTCATTAGGAATAATTGTAGTCATAAAAGAAATTATTTGTCCGTACATATGTATTTTAGGATTATGAGTATTCTCAGTCTTATGTACGTCTGATTAGACTCTGCACATAGACAATATTCAGGAACAGACTGGCACAGGAGGACAAAGTCCAATCACAACCTTACAAACCTGTCAGATGCAGCTGACAAGACTTGAATGTTTGGCATCCATTTACCCACACTCTGAAGGTGAATGACATTACCATTTCGCCATCAAGACAACCCTATATGTGTGTATCATCCATATGTATGTATGTATTCACATATGTAATGTATGTATATATGTATGCTTGTAGATATGATACACATTTATGCTTGTAGATACGATACAAATTTATGCACATATGTATGTATGTATGTATGTATGTGTCTGTATGCACATAACATATATATATATATATATATATGTGTGTGTGTGTAAAATCAAATGACCTTTTGACAAAATATATATTTATTATTGCAAAAACGACATAACATCAAAGTTCCATTTTAAAACATGATAACCAAAAATTAAGAGGAAAAAGAATCGACAGTTTTCTTCCTTTTTCGAGCAGAATTAATTGATAAAATTTCTTGTTAGGACACATCCTGACAAATGTGGTGGAAAACTTAACTAATGATCGTTTCAAGTAGGCGTTAGGGAAACTGGCTTTGTCTTATCGATTGAATGTAAATCTTTTTCCAAACTCATTTTCAAGAGACAAAAATTCACCAAATATTTGTGCAGCTTGAACCAAGTTTGTTGACAAAAAGATTTTCTTGTGAATTATGGTCAAGGCTGACAGTGATAAGACTCTTTCATCTTAGAAACAAGTTAATTGTGTCTCGTAATTATTTATTACTGTGTGTTTATTTTTAATAACTGCTCCCTGAGAACAATATGTATTGCAGTTTGAACTGGTACTGCATGGTACATGTGGTGATTCATTGGATACTTGTTTATGGATACTAATTTTTTTTTTTTTTTTTAAATCTATTTTTATATATTACATTTCTTAAATTCTTGAAATGATGAAATTTTTTTGGGATCTATCCATACCATACAGACATAGCAAGACATAGAGACAAAGAAAAAGAGAGACAGACAAAGACATAGGAGACAGACACATAGACAAAGAGACAGACAGAGAATATATATGATGTGTATGTGCACACATTTATATACCTTCACATACTTGCTGTATTTAAAAATACATACATATGCCATTATATATATATATATATATCTTCGTGCACTTTTAAAAATATACACACAGACACAAACCACCCCTCACTATCTTCAAATTAACCACAGCGATACACACAATTTCTTCCACTATCTAAAAATGCTTTTCCCATGACAGTCATGTTTGAACCCTTACTCAGATAAGTGATATGAAATAAATCTGGAACTGACACACTTTCCAAAAATAAATTTTTACTAGTAGTATTACAAAGTTACAAAAGTACTATTACTAATATTATTACTAAGTTAAATAAGTATTATTCTTATATTACTTATATATATATATATATAATATATATATTAATCTATTTTTTTTTACTATTACATATATATTTATTCGGTTGTTTCTATAAATGAGTTATGAAAAAGTACTATTACTATTACATTACTATTACTACATAGAAAAAATTAACCAGAACAAATGCAATAGTTACATCTATTATAATCAACTTTTTTATTATTATTATTCCTATTATTATTTCTATTACTGTTACTAATATTATTGATATTATAACTAACTTTTACTAATATTACTAATCTTATTATTATTATTAGTAGTAGTAGTAGTAGTATTGTACTATTGTACTTCACATACATTTTTATGCTTCTGTAGACTACATACAAATTATTTAAATATGAATTATTAGTATTATTATACTACTAGTACTACTACTCATAATTAGTTAAAGCTTATTCTATTACTAAACACTGTGACTGTTACTATTATTAAATTTATGTTGTTTTTTTTTATGTATATATACACATGTTGTTTGTTTTCTGTATATTTATAAATTAGCATAAAGTTATATCAATTATACATACATGACAGTGATGTTATATGTACATGTATATTTATGTATTTTATTTATTTATTTATTTGTTTGTTTTATTTTACTTTATTTATTTGTTTAGTTTAGTTTAGTTTAGTTTTTTGTATTTGTATTTTATTTTATATTTTATTTTATTTTGTTTTGTATGTTTTTTTTTAAATTTTATTCATTTCATTTCATTTATTAATTCCTCTGCAATTTTATATCCACACATCTTCAGGATATCATCAAAATGTTTTACTTTTCATTCTAAACTAGCTGACAGCTGACAATATTAACTAATTTAGTAACCTTCTTTCTTGGTTTTATTGTTTGTTTTTTGTTATTTTTTTTTGTTTTTACCTGTTTCAACTACCATGAATATATTCTAAATTATTTGACAAACAACACACTATTAACTTAATTTAGTACACCTCTAATTAAAACTTTGTTTTTTTTTTTTTTTTTTTTTTAGTTTAAACTGTCATGGATACCTGCATTAAGACAAGTACAGGCAATGTTCTTGTCTGGAACAGGAAAACTGATAGCACAGATAATAAGAAGGGATGACAATGTGAAAAACACAAAAGCCGCTGTGTGTGCCGATGAAAGGTGTGTCTTCATACCATGAAATGTGATACAACAGTTTAAAGTGACAAGACGACGTGACAAACATTTATGTGATTTTTGCCTTAAAAGTGCACAAGAGAATAGTTTTGAAGTAGCCTCTGTGTGTGTGTGTATGTTCCTCTAACATTCATTTATAGAAAGAGAGAAAGAAAGAGAGAGGGAGAGAGAGATTGAAAGAGTGAGAAAAGGATGAAGAAAAAAAAATTAGAAAGAAATTCAATAAATTGATTATATATATATATATATATATATAAAATGTGTGTGTCTTCCTCTAACATTCATTAATATATGTGTGTGTGTATATAATATATATGTGGGTGGGGGGTGAATGGGTGTGTTTTTTTAATATTCATTAATTTATATATATATATATATATATATATATTATTGTCTAACAATGATTTTATACATTTTATAAAAAGACTGAGGAGATTCAGTGAGTGTGATACAAAACAATAGATTACTTGATGCATATTGTTATAAATAAATTTTTGGCTACCTTTGATTTGTTATGTTACTTATAACAAAATGTATATTAATAGAAATTTTTCAAGGTTTTGTTGGGCTGTGTTTTTTTTTTTATTGTCTTTATGAGGTGTTGGCTAATATAATATGATATATACTTTTAAAATAATTTTATGTCAAAATTATGTGAATTTAGAAACAAAAAAACAGTGATTTCTGAATAAGGAGGAACAAAGAGAGAGAGAGAGAGAGAGAGAGAGAGAGAGAGAGAGAGAGAGAGAGAGAGAGAGAGAGAGAGAGAGAGAGAGATTCTGACAGGTAACTAACTATTTTGCTTATTCTAATATCACAAGCTCTCAGGTTGTAAGAGTTGGGGAAAACGAACAAACTTACCAACTGTTTCTCCTATCATGAATGAAACACATAAAATAACAACAGTTATCATCTGATTTCTGGCCAGCATGTCAGGGCTCACGGGCGGGCCGCTGTGACAGTGTATAGGTCGCTTCATGACAGCCTGGTTCGAATTCAAGTCTTGATGGTTAATTTCTCCATTTTCGTTCATACCGCCACTTCGCTCGTCGTATCTACGTCTGCTCTCCGCTCCGCCCCGAAAGTTATTGCCGATACCGATTCGCATTTTGTGCTGCTGCGATAAGTCGGAATTATTAACCAGTTCCAGCCTCGTGCCATTCATAGCCACGGACTGGTTGTCGATTGTGCCACAGACGAGCTCACTCTCTCCGACGGGTTTGCCAGCCCAACCTGTTGACGTTGACAGCACGCGTTTTGGGTAGTCGTGGTTTTCCGTTTCGCTTGTCGGTGGTTCATCCAGAAGTGATTGGTGAATGCCTAGAAGTTCGTCGTCGGAATCATCGAGCAACGGTTGTTCAGGGCTCGCAGATTTGTATCTACAATCTTCCTGCCATCGGGAAACATCTGGCGCAGGGTTTCTCTTGTCCGTCAATAATCCACTATTAACATTTGACATGGCAGCCATTTTTAATTCTTGTTCACGTGATGTACCACAAGATATTTTTAGCGGCAAAAAGTTTTCTTTAAATTACCTTTGTAACAATAAGAAAAAAAACAACAAAAATAATAGGTAAATAAATAAAACACGTTATTCAGCGAAAGCATTTATTAATTTATTATTAAGTGGCAATAATAATTTCAAATATTTATAGCATCTTAAACAATCTTCTGTATATAATACTTCATACTAATTAACGATTATAACAGAACCAACGTTTGTTTATAATGAAGTATGATACAGGTACCGGACCAATTATCCGACGTCCTGAGATCCTGAAAGACAAGAAAACCGGACGTTTTTCCCGACGTCTCCTGTGTATTTTTTTCTGCAGATAAAAAGGACAGTTATTAGTGTTAAATAAAAAACAAACAAAAAAAACCCACTTATTATTGTTAAATTGCTAATACTGTATTTGTTAAATATTCTTAAATGTTCATTTAGGAAAATTCTCTCTCTCTTCCTCTCTCTCTCTCTCTCTCTCTCTCTCTCTCTCTATAGTACCGGACCAATTATCCGGCGTTCGGAAAACCTGAAAGACCAGAAAACCGCAAGTTTTTCCCGACGCTAATGTTTATGCCTAATTATTTACGTATTCAGATGCCTTGGTGCCAGAAAACCGGAAAATCCAGAAATCCGAAATCCCTCAGTCCCCAAGGAGTCCGGATAATTGGTCCTGTACCTATAATAGTCTTTTTCTAAAGTTATTAATTTGATATTTAAAAAAGAGGATAGCAGGATATATATTATAAGTAAAAAACTATATATATATTTATTTAATTTCTTAAAACAATTTCTCTCTCTCTCTCAACAAAAAAAAGGAAGCAGATGCTGTTTAATTTGCGAAGATTTGTTGACAACAATAAATGTAAATCATATGAAAGCACAGTCTGTTTTTCTCATCAGTTCATACTTGTTGTATTTAACATTTCCAGTTATTTAATTTAATTTTCTACGTTATTAAAAAAAAAAAAAAAAAAAAAATCATTCAATGAATATTAGTGAACACTAAAAAAATTACTGCTGCTGCTCTTATTTTTAAAGCGAGTATTTGTTTTACAAACTTTCGCCGAAGTTAGAAGTAAAAAGGAAACTTATCAACAAACATAAATAACCTCAGAAT
The DNA here is from genome assembly GCA_012295275.1 of Chrysomallon squamiferum. Taxonomy (NCBI): domain Eukaryota; kingdom Metazoa; phylum Mollusca; class Gastropoda; order Neomphalida; family Peltospiridae; genus Chrysomallon; species Chrysomallon squamiferum. Next base: position 6,755,643 of record CM022675.1, read on the forward strand.
ATGAATTATTTTCCATTATCGTCAGATAACACAAATATTCACAAGGACATACGTTGTTACAAGTACAATGTCCAAAATAAAAAGGATCAAAAAGTTGTTCTTCTCAAAAGAATACATTTTTCAGAGATGTAATATTCTCAGAGTAAGAAGGGAGGGAGTCTGATTTTTTTTAAAAAACGTGTTCAACATATCTTTTCTTTAGCAAAATGTTTATTGAATAACACGAGATATTTCGAATTTTTAAAAAATTTAGGTAACTGTTTTTGTGCGTTTTTTCATTTGACATATTCTCCCACCACCACTTATATAACGTTTCTCTGTCTCGCTTATTATATATATGTATACAAATACGCACGCAAAGACAGACAAACATACAGGCGCGCGTGTGCACCCACAAAATAATATGTTCTGACGTTTTCGTATTTATTTATATTTAGTATTTTATTATTATTATTATTATTATTATTATTATTATTATCATCATCATCATCATCATTATTTGAACAAACATAGAGCAGAAATGTATGAGTGTACATACCCATTGAAAATCAATGATAAAATGTATTTAGTTAGGATTAATAATAATAATAATAATAATAATAATAATAATAATAATAATAATAATGATGATGATGATGACGACAGTAGTAATAACTTTAGTAGTAATAGTAGCAGTAGTAGTAGTAGTAGTATGTATCTGCAGCAGTACTAGTAGTAGTAATGATAATAAAATAAGGAATAGTGGTTGTAACAGTATTTTAATAAAGAAGTCGAGACTGTACAGATGTCGCTTATGTAGCATATAATAACAACAACAGTCGTAATTTCGTTGTAGCAGTAATTAACGTAATAATAGTTTTTATATAATTAAATGTAGCTAGTATATATTTATCTGTTTCAAAATCGTTTATTATTATTATTATTATTATTATTATTATTATTATTATTATTACTGATGTTGTTGGTGTTCTTGTTATTGTTGCTGCTGTTGTCTTTTGAATATGTTCGGTTTTTTTAGTTATATATATATATTTTTTTTTTATTGTCAAAATTTTGATATATTATCATCATCATAATCATCATTATAATTATTATTATTATTATTATTATTATTATTATTATTATTATTATTATTATTATCAATCATCATCATCATTTATTTATTTATTTATTTATTTATTTATTTATTTATTTATTTTTATTATTTATTTTGTTTCCCCACTATTATTTCCGGCCGAGTGTGAAAAATTAATAACACCACATTTTTTTATGTAGCTCCTGCATAATAAATAAACATCACAGCTGTCATATTTGAAGTTCTATCAAAATATTTATCGTAGTTTGCATTTATTTAGATTATATGACATTGCTATCCATTATTTATTTAATATCAATTTTTTTTTTTTTTTTTTTTTTTATCTGGACACAAACTGTTTATTTATAACATCTGAAAAGAGTTTAGTTTTCGTAAGATAACTGTTTACAGTATTCTTTTCATTTATTTATTTAATTATTTATTTATTTTTATTTTATTATTATTATTATTATTTATTTATTTATTTATTTAAATTTTTTTATTATTATTATTATTATTTTTTTTTTTTTTTTTTTTTTTTTAATGATTTGGGAAATTGGCAGATTTGAATTTGGAGAAAATGTACAGTAACCATAGACGACAGGGCCCAAGACGGTCATTGAACCCAAATTAAATAAGGAAAGTAATTTTAGAACAAAAACTAACCAAGTTAAGGGAATATCGGAATGTGGCATGGAAATTAATTCTAAACATTCAGACTTATAATCGGCAGTACATTAGTACTGATATGAGTCATCTTTCAACACTTTCGATTTTTTTACTAATAAATAAACATTTACATTACTAAACGAATGGGCACAGACCCCAAGCATACATGGTAGACAAGCGCTTGTCCGGGTCGGTCCATTTCTTTTTTAATGGAATAGACCTAAAATGACGTCACACTGCATACCATTAATGCAACGTGAATGGTCCGCCATCTTGAGTTTCACGTTTTTATCATTGCACACGGCACGTAGTTTATCAAGGCTTTGGAGTTACTCAGTGTACCTTTGCGGGACTTTTAATTTGATGTCAGGTGAATTAACCGAAACTGAGTGTTTGCACTTAGTAGAAGCTTAGATATTTCGAAAGTAATTCACGTTTTTAGTAAAAATCAAGAAAATATTATCGGTTTTCAATGTCAAAGCCTTTTGTTTGTGTCAGAATGCTTTTATTTAGAGTCGCAACGTGAATCCGATTCGAGTTCTAAATTCGAGTTTTAACAGCCAATTTTGTATCATTTTTTTGTATGAAGTAAATATTTGTTTTTATTTCACAGCATGGCTTTCAGCCACTGCAAGATGTGCCTTACAACAAAATTTCCGTTGTTCTGTTTGTTGCTTTGCGTGCCCTCGTGGATATTTGGATCCAGAGGCAATGTAGCTCAAGCCTCTAATCAAACGAAACCAGAAAATAATACGATGTTCGGAGAATTAGGTTCGATTCCGCAGACGTATCACGATCATGATGATTTTCAAATTAAAGAAAGTACAGTGTCTATAGCTCGAGAAAAAGGAAAATATTTTGCTTCGTTATTGTTCGCTAAATATGGCAGTGATAATCAAACATTACATCAAAATGAACTCGTTCAACTTTTTCATCATTTGGTTCTGGCAGTCGTTGAAGATAAAGAAGTGGATGCTGAAACTTCGGACAATGAATACACAGGTGATGATAAAATTCATAAACGTTTTCAAGTGGTCCCTGATCATAATACATTAGAATCACATGAACAAGAGCAGCATGATGATGATGATGATGGTGTTTTACATGCTGATAGAAACATTACATTTGTTAATACTACCAGATCAACTGAAAAACGTAATATTGATAGTAACTCTGATATAAATGACTTAAAAAACGACAAAGAAATTTCACTGCATCATGCACATTACAACAAAAATGGGACTTTCAGTGAAAACCAGACTATACATGTTTTAGACCATGAAAACAATTTAAATTTAACAAATGCTCCAACTGTGATACCTCAAAATCTTACTGTTGTGAAACAAGATAGTAAAAATTTTAATTCGTCTCAGAAACAGTCATTTGGGAAAAAAAGAAAAGCCAAAGGTGAACGTCGATCCAAAAAAGGTCGCAAACAGAAGAAAAATAAGAAAAATAAAGAAAATGTTGACAAAAGGAAGAAAAATAAAGAAAATAGTGACAAATCAAAGAAAAGAATTACAAGAGGATTGTCAAAACAACAAAATAATTACCATGTAGATCGTGGGGTAAGCATTACTTGATATAATTCTGTTTTCTAGTGTTATTTATTTATTTATTATATCTCACAGTATGTTGATTGCATTTATATTTTAGTTTACATTCCACTATTGTTTGGCTTGGTTTATTGTCATAGTTCATATGTTAGGTATTTGTATTTATTTAAAATGTTTATTTACAGAAATATATGTTTATACTAATGAAAAATATCTACATGCTATAGCTTGAAAGAGAGAGAGAGAGAGAGAGAGAGAGAGAGAGAGAGAGAGAGAGAGAGAGAGAGAGATGAATGAACACTTCAGAATATTTAAATGTCTTTTTCTAGGAGTGGCTTCAATAAATACATTATTAACAATTTAACGACAATAAGTTTTTTTTTTTATTTAACTCTGATAACTAGCCTTTTTATCTGCAGAACTGTATATACACAGGAAACATTTTTTATAATGATAACTAATTTGAAAAGAATTGGATGCTAAATGTTTATATTGTAATATATTGTAAAAACAATAATAACAGCAATAATAATGTTAATAACAATAAAATGATAATAACAATAACAATACAATAATAATAACAATAACAATAAAATAATAACAATAATAATAATAGTAACAACAACAATTAAGTAATATCAATAACAACAGTAATAATAGGAGTTCAGATAATGATAATAAATGTGTGTGGTTATGTGTGCATGCTGGCACATGCACATGCATGGGTGTATGTATGCGTCATTCTTTTTACAACATGGAACTGAATAACTTTTTATTTGTTCTGCAGGAAAATGTGCAGTTAATTCAACTGAATAATTTTCTGTTTCATTAGTTGTTTTTATCTTAAATTTTGAATCGTCAGCTTTTTCAGTAAATGGACAATTCCTGTGAAACAATGAACGACAAACCTGTTTCAGCATGAAACAATTACCACAGTATATATTTACTTGTATATTTTATATACATCTCCCCCATACCCCCACCCCCAGACCTGCACCCACACCCACACATGCACATACACACTTACATGAATATAAGTGTATGCTTCCTACATATGTAATATAATATGTACTGTGTGTATGTAGGTGTGTACATGTTACCGTGTAATATTAATATAATGCACACACATACAGAGAAAGACAGAGAAATTATGAGAGTTGTAAAACTTGTACAACCAAGCATGAATATGTTTTATCAGACATAACTAGTCATTTTTTTTTTTTTTTAAATATTAATTTTTGTTGTTGTTGGCTTTTTATATACAGTATACCTTGACTAACAAGTTTAATTCATTCCATGGCCTAACTCATAACTATTTGCTCACATCAATCAGTTTTCCCAAATGAAATTAAATAAAATAACATTAATCCATTCCAGCCCCCCAAAAACCATCCCAGTTTTTTGTAACATGTTTTTAAATAAGAAAAATGTATTTGTAAACGACAAATATTGCATAAAAACAAAATAAAAGACAATGTAAAGAAACTAATTGGTTTTGTAAAGTGTACAGGGTTAGAAATTATTTTATTGCCTTTATTGACTCCTGCTTCAGTATGGTACATATTGTAGAAGTACAACACTTGTACTGCCTAGCCGACTAAACACACACACACACACACACACACACCTTGCTCATTTTTCCATGATTTCATGTTTTAATTCAGTGGACATCATCTGCTTCTTCTTCTCAGCACTGTCCTTTGCACTCATTTTCTTAGGATCCATGGTCATTTATTCATTTATCTGTTTATTTATTCTGAAATGCAGACAGCAAACTTTATGATATATGTAAAAGTACTACACTCGTATTGCCTAGCCAAGTTGACTACGCACATACCTCACTCATTTTTCCATGATTTCATGCTTTACTTCAATGGACATCATCCACTTCTTCTTCTCAGCACTGTCCTTTGCTATAATTTTCTTAGGGTCCATAGTCATTTATTCATTTATCTATTTATTTATTCTGAAATGCAGACAGCAAACTTTATGATATACATAAAAGTAATACGCTCATACTGCCTAGCCAAGTCGACTACACACACACACATCACTCTTTTTTCCATGATTTCATGTTTTAATTCAATGGACATCATCCACTTCTTCTTCTCAGCACTGTCCTTTGCACTCATATTCTTAGGATCCATGTTCTTTATCTATTTATTTATTCTGAAATGCAGACAACAAACTTTATGATATATGTCAAAGTACTTTGTACTGCCTAGCAAGTCAACTTTCTTATGTTTTTTCTATGATTTCATGGTCATTTATTCATTCATTCATTCATTTATTCATTTATTTATTTATTTATTTATTTTGAAATGCAGATGACAAACTTTATGATATATGTAACTAGCTAAGTTTTAATATGATTATATATATTTGTGTGACTGATAGAATACATTCCACAGCTTGAAACATGTAGATAATTTATTTCATTGCCATGTTGACTGCTACAATCTAGAAAAGCTAAATGGCTATGATGCTTTTAACAATCAGGAATAGCTCTCAGAGATCAGAAACAAGCTGAAATGGAGCTGCAGTTAATTGTATTTATTTTTATTTTATGTTCCTGGTGCTGTTTGTTTTTATAACTTGAAGAAGTGCTGATATATATATCTATATATATTCATTCAAAATAGTACAATAGTGTGTTATTAACATTATTTTACCATTATTTATTTTTATTTGTATATTTTTTATGTTCTTATTTTTATTTTTATTTTATTATGATTAATATTGTTGTTGTTGTTGTTGTTATTGTTGTTATTATTATTATTTTTTTATATAGTATTTGACAAATTTGCTTTCTTATTCCTTGAATTTTTTATTTTTATTTTTTAAGTATTTTTCAGATTGCTAATTTTAAAATTGTATATGTTAATTGAAATTATGAATTAAAAAAAAAGTAGAAAGGTACAATGATTAATATGTATTTTTTCCATTATGTAATAAGGTTGTTTTTCTAGTATCATTAATAAATTGTTATTACTATTATTCTTATTATATTATTTAAAACTGCATAACAGAAACAATGAAAAAAAAAAAATACAAACAAGTAAATCTGTAATTTATTTTCCTGTTATATATTAATTATTATAATTACTATTATTAAACATTATTGCTACCCCTTCTACTATCATCATCATCATCATCATTATGATGATTATCATCATCATCATCATTATTATCATTATTATTATTATTATTATTATTTAATATTTAAATATTTCAGTGTTTAACCATCAAGCAAATACTAGAAGCTTTCGATTTGGAAAACAAAGATGAGATAACTCTAACAGACTTCCTGTACCTGTCCCCAGCCATTATCTATCAGCTGGATACAGAGAACTGCTCTCACCATTTAATTCACAGTGAACTGAGTGGATTCAATCCCACGTCAAAAGAGGACCAGGACCATGATCGTTACTATGATCACGCTCACAACCATTACCACAGACACAATGCTCAGGCTGTTGATAAAGATGGAACAGATACTTTGGATGTTCATTATAAAGCTCTTATGACCAATCCTGGAAAAGGTGAGCAGTTATTTTCTTTTCCTTTTTTTTTTTCTTTTTTTTTTATGTTGTTGTTGTTGTTGTTGTTATTGCTGTTGTTGCAGATATGTTTATGGCATATCAGCATGAGGTAATTTCATACCGATGCCTCTTAACTGTTTTTTTTTTTTTTTTTTTTTAAACAGCTTTTTTATTTGGTTCTTCTATATATAAAAGAAAGTTATTTTTAGAGACCCCCAAAAAATAAAAATAATAATAATAAAATTATAATATATATTTTAGTGACTCTTCTGTGCTTCCTGATTCACAAATCTATTTTATTCACTTGACGAATCAAAAATAGGTTTGTGCTACAAGACAGAGCCATGATGAATTCATTTTGTCTAAAAATTCAGAATGTTTTGGCATTCTTCACATGTTTTATCATTGCTGTATGTGTACATTAGCTTACCTTTTCATTTATTTGTATTAATCCTAAATCTGATTAGAAGCAAGCAGGTATGTAATAAAGTTGAACGGGTAAACTGGTTTTGAATGGAGACAAATCTATGCACACAAACCAGTTTTATGGGAAAGAAACAAAAAGTTATCAGTTCTGTTCAGAAAGTTTAAATTTTTCAATAAATTCTGTATGTGATGACTTTTAGTGCGTTTTCTTGATTTATTATTGTTATTCTCATTTTCTAACGATTTCATATTTTCAGTATGGGGATTCAGCTTTGTGGCAGTTTTAATTATAAGTCTGGTGGGTTTGGTTGGTGTGGGTATTATCCCACTGATGCAGAAAGTTTTCTACAATCATCTGCTGCAGTTTCTTGTTGCCCTGGCAGTCGGAGCACTCACTGGCGACGCCCTACTTCATCTCCTCCCACATGTAAGTTTTAAATTAAAATTTCATTTTTCAATTTTCTGTACGTTTTTTTTTTAAGTTTTCCGTCTCACTTTAGTTTTAATTAAAACTGTATTCTTCACCTTTTCTTTTCCAGACATTTTAATTAAAAGTATATTTTTAATTTTCTGTCTCAGATACATTTTAATTAAACTATATTTTCCACTTTTTTTATCCCATTTAAGTTAAAATTAAAAGTGTATTTTTTTTTTTCTCACTTCAGTTTTGATTAAAACTGTATTTTTCACTTTCAGTAAGTTTTAATTAAAAGTATTTTTTTTGCAGACATATATATTGGGTGTGCTATAAACATAATAATAATTAAAAGGAAACCTTGCTGCTAACTACATAAAAGATATTAGTGTGGTAGAGCAAGTTTCTTCATATATCACTGTAACAAAATATAAATATTTGACAGCTAACAAATATTAGTATTAAGATGAATTGAGCTGTACAACAAAGAAATATATACAGAGATTTTTTTTTACTGAAATTTTATTCATTCATACCACAATTTCTATCTCGTTTTCATTTTTTAAAAATATGTTATTTTTTTTAATTGAAGATTTTTTTTACTTTTTTTATATCTGTTACCGTATCATAACGATAACAAAGAAGAATAAAACGTTCAGTTAAAAAAAATCCCCAGACAAACAAAGCCTTTTGTGTCGAAAATTCAGCAACAGTGACAGACATAAATTAAAAGATTTATGAAGCAAATGAGTCGAAGGTTAACATTTTCACAGACTGTCCATTGTGAAAGGTGAAGGCGTCTGCTTGTTCAGAGTAGGTCAAAGTTTTAAAATAAAATGTGGAACAGGTACTGCAGCTGTCCTTCAAGTCAGTTCAGTGACATGCATTGCCTTTGTGCACTTATTTATTGTGTGACTCAGAAAATGTGAAACAGGTCTGTAGCAATAGCTGAGACTTGAATGAACTTGTCTAGAGATATGATTCTCCCATGAATATCCGGGTTGTGTGTTATGAATATGTTTTCTGTGCAGTACTGATGTCTAACAATTGTAAATTTGCTTTTTTCACATAACACACACACACACATACACACACACACACACACACACACACAGATAGATACATGCATACATATCTGTATCTTAGAAAAGAAAAGATCCACATACTAATATATATCTGTATATATATCTATATATATATATATATGTATTTTATTTATTTATTTATTTATTTTATAATAGAACTATTGAATATGTTTCTCTATCCTCTCCATTCTTCATACATATTTTCTCTTTTTCTTCATATATATTTTATTTTATTTTTCTCTTTATCTCTCGCTCTCTCCTCAATCTTTCACTCACACCTTTGTCTGTTTTTCTGTAAATAAGATCTCTCTCTCTCTCTCTCTCTCCTCTCTCTCTCTCTCTGTGTTAAACGTGACTTGGTTGTTTGATTTGAAAATAAAACCCATAATACCATCACTTAACATTAATGGCCCCTGGGGCTCTCAGTCACAAGTGAACACTGTAAACACTTATAATGGTTTATTTTTAATATCAGTACAGTATTGAAATAATATCAGAGCATACACCGAACAGGTGTCAGTGGACTTTTTTTGGGGGGGGGAACCAAGTAAATATAATCTTAATGGATCTTCTTTTTTTTTCTTTTTGTCCTGCAAAATAAGCAAAATTTTTGAAATGCTAAATAGGTCAGATAATATTTGATAAAAAAAAAAAAAGATTATGACTTGAATTGTTAAAATGCTTGATAATCAGCTAGGTTGAAAAATTATCTAAAGAAAATTTAAAGTAAAAATTGAAAAAAAAAAAAAAAAAATATATATATATATATATAAAAATAGGGACCTTAGCCCTTCAGAAATCAAACAGTTATGTATAACATACCTGTACATTTTTTAAATGAAAAGAAACAGAAAAGATTAATTTTCTGGCTGATTAAATATTTTAATGACTTACCTATATGTTTGTTTTTAACTGACTTTATATTTATTGTATTTTATTTTAATTGTTGTTTTTTTTTGGTTAGTGATATTTTATTTATTTACTGACAACATATTTTTAATTTATGTTATTTTCTATTACTCTGCCTTTCCATGCCATATCTTATCATGTATAAAATCATATCATATCATTATCATCATCATATATCATCATCATCATCATATCATATAACTATATTCCATCCATACCACATCATGCCACCATACCATACATTGCCATGCCCATCATTATATCACATACCACATACCACATATCACATACCATATAACCATATTCCATACCATACCATACCATACATTGCCCTGCCCTGCCTTACCTTACTATATGTTTCACATGATTTGACTTCACTTCACTTCACTTCACTTCACTTCACTTCTTATTGCTCTGCTCTGCTCAAAGATTCCATTTTCCCCCCTCCCCTTTCAGGCTATCGGTGCTCACGCCACAGAGCCACACCTAGAAGAAGAGCCCCCCCCCATGAACCAGGGTATGATGACGTACAAAGGGTTACTTGCCGTGCTCGGCATCTTCTTCTTCTTCCTCATGGAGCGACTGCTCAACATCGGCACGGAAATCAAAAGGAAACAAAAATCCAAGGTAAAGTTGAAATTGGGCTTTTCTGCTCCTATAAATAATAGAATTATTGTAATTAAAAAGAATAATAAAAGTAATTTTTTATTTTTATTTTTTATTTTATGAAATGTTAGGAGATGGAATTATAAAATAATGACTGACATGATATAATTAGTAGAATTATTTTTATTCTTATTTATATATATTTTGAATTAATGTAAAAAATAATAGTGATAAAGTAAAAAAGCAATGAAAATCAAGATAAGATTTAGAATACAGATCTACTCCAGTTGTTTTCTTTACTTCTATTATGGTAGGTTTGACATGAATAAATTGTTGTTTCAGTTCATTGAATTGTTGTGGATTTAATATGTGAATTAAATGGTAATATTCATAATAGTCTGTCCAAAATTCAAACAAAAAATAATAATAATATTTCAGTTATTTTAATATTTTTCGATTTAACACCTTCTAAATGTTAATATTTGTTGTTTCTCCAAAATAAAATAATAATAATAAAAATAAAAAGACTCATGTTTCTGTTTTGAGGTACTTTGCTGTGAATTTAATACCACTAAAAGTTAATATTTAAAAAAAAAATAATAACATCTCATGTTTCTGTTTTGAGGTACTTTGCTGTGAATTTAATACCACTAAAAGTTAATATTTAAAAAAAAATAATAACATTTCATATTTCATTTCATTTCATTTTTGAGGTATCTTACTGTAAATTTAACAGCCATAAATATTAATATTTAAAAAAAATCATTTCATGTTTCAGTTAATTTCATTTTTTAGCTATATTACTGTGAACTTAACAGCCATAAATATTAATATTAAAAAAAAAATTAGAAAATCATTTCATGTTTCAATTAATTTAATTTTTGAGGTATATTACTGTGAATTTAACAGCCATAAATATTAATATTTAAAAAAATATAAATAATCATTTCATTTAATTTCATTTTTTTGGTATCTTACTGTGAATTTAACAGCCATAAATATTAATATTTAAAAAAAAATTAAAAATCATTTCATGTTTCAATTAATTTCATTTTTGAGGTATATTACTGTGAATTTAACAGCCATAAATATTAATATTTAAAAAAAATATAAATAATCATTTCATTTAATTTCATTTTTTAGGTATCTTACTGTGAATTTAAATAAATTTTAAAAAAAAAATTAAAAAATCATTTCATGTTTCAATTAATTTCATTTTTGAGGTATATTACTGTGAACTTAACAGCCATAAATATTAATATTTAAAAAAAATCTTTTCATGTTCCAGTTAATGTTGAACAGACGCAATTCAATCACTGGCAGCAGTGTATACAGATTTGAAGGAACGCCGATGCTAGGCACAAATCTGTCCCCGCAGATTGACAGCAAAAACCCATCCTGTGACGATGTTGTTGTCGTTGTCAGCGCGAAGCTCTCATCACATTCCTTAACCAAGAACCCTTCCTGTGAGGACATGGTCATGATGGCTCACAGAGACAGAAGTGGTGAGTTAGACACAGACATAGACATAGACATAGACATAGACATAGACACAGACACAGACACAGACACAGACACAGACACAGACACAGACACAGACACAGACACAGACACAGACACAGATACAGACACATAGACACAGATACACAGATACAGATACACCGATACAGACACAGACACAGACACAGACACAGACACATACACATACACATACACATACACATACACATACACATACACATACACATACAATAAACAAACACAAACAAAAACACAGATATATATAGATATATAGATATACAGATATACTGATATAGATATAGATGTATAGATATAGTTATATATAGATATGGATGTATATATACATATATACACACAGATACAGATGCAGATATATATATATATAGAATATAGATATATATAGAAAGATATAGAAAGATATAGATAAAGATACAGAAATAGATACATATATTGATATTATAGATATAGATATTTAGAGATATATTTAGAGATAAGCAATACTAAACCATTCAATATTTTACCTGCACAGTACTAAACCACTAAATACTTTTCCTCAGCACACTACTAAATCATGAAATATTTTTCAATTCGCAGTACTGAATTATAAATATTTTTCATTTCACAGTATTAATCATATATTTTTCATTTCATAGTACTAATCCATTATATATTATTCATTTCGTGGTACTAATCCATTATATATTTTTCATTTCATAGTACTAATCCATTATATATTTTTCATTTCACAGTTCTAATCCGTTATATATTTTTCACATCGTAGTACTAATCCATTATATATTTTTCACATCATAGTACTAATCCGTTATATATTTTTCATTTCACAGTACGTTATATATTTTTCTCTGCATCATACTAAATAATTTTTTACATTTTTTCCTGCAACATACAAATTTTCTCTTGCATAGTAGTAAAACCACTAAATGTCATGGGGTTTTTTTTGTGTTTTTTTCCCACCCTCCAGCAGCATTAAAATTATTAGCACCCGAGAACGACAATGATGTCCACAAACAGGACACGACGTGCGAAGACTGCGACCACAGCAACAACTTCCCCGAGCTCTCAGAGAGCCCAGACACCGCCATTCGGACAATCGCTGAGGAGCACATCCAGATGCTTCCAAAGGATGAAGGGGCCGGCCACTCCCATGGTGACCATCATGGTCACGGTCACGGTCATGGTCATGGTCACAGCCATGGCGATGAGCTCGTTCCAGACACCGTGACGTCAATTGCGTGGATGGTGATCCTCGGGGATGGCATCCACAACTTCTGCGATGGTCTTGCGATAGGGGCGTCGTTTGCCGGCAGCATCACCAGTGGCTTCAGCACCACCATCGCAGTGTTCTGCCACGAGCTGCCGCATGAGATCGGTACGTTGTCACTCATAGTCAGTTCACTGTTGTTGTTGTTGTTGTTAAAATTAATATAATTATTATTTTGTTATTATTATTATTTTTTTATTATTATTATTATTTTATTGTTATTATTGCTGTTGTTGTTGTTGTTATTGTTTTATTATTTTTATTATTATTGTTATTGTTTTATTATCATTATTGTTTTATTATTATTATTGTTGTTGTTTTATTATTATTATTAAGGTTTTATTATTATCATTATTGTTTTATTATTATTATTATGATTATTATTATTATTACTACTACTACTACTACTATCACTGTCTTTTCCCTTTTATTATTATTATTATTCTTTTTGATGTTGTTGTTTTATTATTACTAATTCAACTATTGTTTTATTATTATTGTTACCACTACCATCAATCCACTATTCCTATTATTATTATTATTATTTTTATTCTTGTTGTTATAATTATTCTTATTATTACTGTCATTGTTATTATATTTCAAAATAATTGAAACTGATATGAGGATAAGCAATAATGTTTTGTATTATCCATTTGCTTTTTCATTTCAAATATTTCACTATTTATCACAAAATAACCTTTTTATTTTTGATTTTACATTTTATTTTATTTTATTATTATTATTTATTCATTCATTGATTCTTTAATTTTATTTTTTAATTATTTTTTTGTCTGTAAGGTTATTGATTTCAACATTATATAAAATAATGATTTACGTTGTTTTTTTTCCATTTAAATGTCACTGAAACAACAATTTTTTGTTATGATGATCTATCAGATCACTGGAGTTATAGAAACAGGTCCTGTGTGTGTATATTTTCAGTGTATATGTGTTACAAAAACATATTTCAGAGGATATGTTTTTGCACTGAAAACACTGTTTTGTACAATATGTAAAATAAACATTGTGTGTGCAGAGTTCAGGTTAAAAGGTCAGTTCTGCTTTTTGCATTGAGTCATGTCAAAATAACATTCACAACTGTGACAAGACCCAAAAAACAAAGTGATTCTTCTTTACACAAAACAAAAAAATTAAATTATGATTGAAAACAATATATAGTGACACTTCCTTTAAAAAATAAAAAATATGCTGAAGTCACAAATATTTAAACAGAAGTTATCATTTTAAGTTTGAAGACATTTGTATTGTATCTGATATGCTGAAAATAACCAAATTTCTAACCTTTCATTTTCTGGCTATTCATTTAAAGTTGCCTTCTTTTCTTTTTCCCTGTTATAATATTTTTATAACATTATTCATTAATTTATTTATTTTTAATAATATATAATTACAGTAACAAAGCTTATTCTCTTAAAATGACAAATATTTATCTGTTATCTTTATTTATTATTCTTTTTTATGTGTAATTTTTTTATATATATACCCTATTTTCTTTCTTTCTGCCCTTTATTTTAGTTATTTATTGATTTATTTGTTTTCCTTCATTTTTCTTTTTTTTAAGATGGAAGGTTTTTTTTTAATATAAAATTTACTTGTTTTTTTTTTTGTTCATTATTTTACATTATATTATATATTTTTTTAAAATTTGGTTTTTTTTTATTGTTTTTTTCCTCATTATTTTACAATCCATTATATAAAATTTATTTGTTTGTTTGTATTTCTTCATTATTTCAGTTAAAAAAAAATTAAAATATAAAATGTATTTATTTGTTTGTATTTCTACATTATTTCAGTTAAAAAAAAAATTAAAATTAAAATATAAAATGTATTTATTTATTTGTTTGTATTTGCTCATTACTTCAGTTAAAAAAATAATTAAAATAATTAATTTGTTTATTTCAGGTGACTTTGCCGTGTTATTAAAGGCAGGGATGACAGTCAAACAGGCCATCATCTACAACTGTGTGTCCTCCATTCTCTGCTTTTTTGGCATGTTTGTCGGCATCGGCCTCGGCAACATCCACGAGGCAACGTCGTGGATCTTTGCGTGTGTCGCTGGAATGTTTCTCTACATTGCTCTTGTTGATATGGTGAGTGTTGAATTGTTCTTGTTGATGTGGTGAGTGTTGAACTGACTTGTTGATGTGATGAGTGTTGAATTGACTTGTTGATGTGGTGAGTGTTGAACTGACTTGTTGATGTGGTGAGTGTTGAACTGACTTGTTGATTTAGTATTTCTTCCATTGACTAACTGATGAGCTTGACAGATACATTTTACAGATAAATAAGATATCGGAGACAAAATTGGTTTTTGTTTGTATGTGTTTTCAGTGGGAATTGGTGTGACATAGAAAGGTAATACATGTGAAATAATCATTTTTAATCTCTCCTTTGTATAATGTATGTTTTAGGAAATCTGTAATAAAAAAAAGATTTTTTTGTTTTTTTTTCAGCTGCCAGAAATGACATCAATTGACAGTAAGAAAGGAGAGAGTCCTTTCTTCCATCTCATGTTTCAATGCTCTGGAATCGCTGTTGGTACAGTAATAATGCTGCTAATTGCAATCTATGAAGACACTCTTCTTGACATGTTTGAGGAATAATTATCTCAAATACTGGCTTTATAATGATCACATTTTCTTTTTGAACTGTATAAACAGTTTTATATTGGACATTTTTAGAACTGTCAAAGGCAAAGGGCTTTAATTCTTCCTTGTTTTTCCATGTTACGATTGCACACACAGTCAACTGGTTGCGTAACATAAAAACGCAATCAAAAGATAACTTTTTTGTTATGTTATTATTTTAAGAACAAATATCATTTGATTATCTGTCTCACTTGTTAAGAATTTTACTTTCAGTTTTTATAAATTTCAGAATTTTTTAATTTTATTTTTTTGTTGTTGTTGTCATGGTTACTGTAAAAGTGAATACTTTTGCTGAACACTAGTATGTACTTACTTCTATTATAAACAGTTCCAGAATCAAGTATTCTGCAGTTCAGTGTCTTTATCAAGCCAATGCATAATATGCATATGCATTTTGTTACTGATGCTGGACAGTTCATTGTCTTAAAGTGACCAAATTGAATTTATATTTATAGAGATCATCTGAAATTTTCAGAGTAACAGAAAATAATAAATAAAGTTAAATTAAATTTAAAAAAAAAAAAAAAAAAAAAAAAAAAAACACTTTTAAAACAAAATTATTTACATGATGTGTACAAACAAAAGAAATCTACAAAACGAAATTCACACAATTAATAAAAATTTGTTTAATATATTCTGACTTGTAAATATTATGAACCAGAAGATTCTAAGATAGTAACATCAAATACAAGGCATTGCAACAGCAGAGTAATTCACATTTAATATTAACTACACTCTAGTCAAAATGTTTATATAGTTCAAATTCAGCATCAGTATTTTTTTATTATTATTATTTTTTAACAATGTGTTCCTAAGTAAAACAAAAAAGTCAAATGTGCTAAGCAGTTTGATACCTAGAGTTTGAAGATGAAAAAAAACAAATATGTACAGTTTTATGCTTTTTATCAAAACTTTGCTACTTTATATTATTTTTATTTCTAATTACTGGTATATATTTCTAGATAATATATTTTTAAAATACTATTTAAAGAAATCAAGAAATATATATAGATATATATATATATCCATAGTGTATATATATATATATATAAGAATTGTGGTGTGAAATGTTTTTAAATGTTAAGAAAAGTTCACAAGCTTTTATTCTTTTTTTTTCTTTCTTTCTTACTAATTTATTTTTAGGCTTTATTACTATTTTTTTATATATTATTTTTTAATTATTATTTATTTATTTTATTTTATTTTATTTTATTGCAGCTTAAAAAATTCAGTAAAAAATGTTCTCAGTATTTAATAACAACATTATAAAGACTACTACTACTACTGATCTTTGTCAAGTTAAAACAGAACAAAATACTTATGCGTGGATCCACAAAAATAACCTGGATTCATGTCGCAAACAAGGACAGAAAATACAAATGATGAAGAGCAAAAACTAAACTTTCCTTCAATTCAGAATAAAAAATAAAAAATAAAAACAAGAAAATTTCATCATAATTATACTGACGTCTGCAACCAGAACACAAAGACCCTCCCCCATCAAAAAAAAAAGACCGTCATTCCATCAAAACTGTGATAAAAGTAAGGGAGCTAACTCTAAGAAAGAATCGCTTACAGGTATCAAATGTTTTCATCCCAGTCAATTTTTGTATACGATGTATTTTCAGTTATATACTTTATATCCAATTTTTCACTCTGAGGGATTTTTTTGACTTACTATTTACTTTTTGGTTGTTTATTCTGACTAACAGTACAATTCATTATGTTGTTGGGTTTTTTCTTTTCTTAATCACTATAATACAATTTTTCACATTTTTGTGTAATGTATAATGTATGTAATCAACTTGTGTAATGTATATATGTTGTATGCATGCTTAATTTATATTTTAATAATGTGAAAAAGGAAAAAAAAAAAAAAACCCATGTCATTGGTTATTGAAAATGAGTAAATAAACTTTATCAAGAAATATATATTTTTGTAACATGTAGATAAGAGAAATATTATTAGCTGTGTGTAAGATTGAAGAACAATATATAAATAAAGATTGTTTGAAATATATTTGATATATACTTATTAATGTTTATGTCCCAAAAAAACAACTAAAATTTTAAGTTTAATTTTAATTATTTTCTAGTACCAGCACTTTCAGAAGTACATTGCTCTTAAATATTTTAGTGACACAATTATCAATATTTTTATTATTATTATTATTATATTAAAAATATATATATATTAAATATTTTTATTGGAATAGGATTCTGTTCTGGTAATATCAACTTTGAAAAGTTTACTTTTTTTTTAAATGACAAACATAATTTAAAATAAAATTATTTCCTTGATTTAGAACATTTGACAGTAAATAAATTAATTATATGTGGGTTATAAAAATCTACAAAAATATTGCCAGTAAAATCAGTATTACAGAGAAGAATTAACTTGGTATACATTACAGAAGGTGTTTTATATACAAACTGTTTTTTGTTAGTGATTAATTCATAGGAAATAGTATTTACTAAACAGTAGTATTTAATTAGCAACACATCAGCATTGTTTTTTATGTTGATATTTAGTAACTTTTCCTAATCTTACACAGCTGTTATCCATAAATTAATGGTGGACTTTTGAATTTTTCTTTGAATTGTGAAAATGTATAATTGTCACATGTTTAAAACATTATAGTGCTTTCTTTTTTTATTTTCAATTTGAGCAGAATGCATATTTTACTTTTTATAACACATTTTTCTTTATTGTTCACATAGAAACAATAAAATTGTTTATGATTTTTGTTATATTGTTGTTTTTTCCCGTTTATATAATATTTAATGATTTTATTTATTACTTTGGCTCCAAAACATATTTATAATTCATGATATTTCTTTGGCAAATGAAGAATTTAAAGCAGTTTTTAAGTACTTCTTTCTTTTTACTTTTCTTTTTTCTTTATTTATTTCTTCTTTTTTTTCTCTTTTTCTTTTTTTTTAATTGCTGCTGCATCTGCTACTGCTACTGCTACTACTATCAACATCACTATTACTACTACTATAGTTTCTTTATTTCTTTCCATTTTCTCATTCAGTTGTTAGCAAGATATCAAACAATATACCTTTTGAGTTTTATAGTTATTATTATGATAAAGTTCCAGGGAATTTTTTTTATTTTTATTTTTTATTTTTATTTTATTTTATTATATATATATATATATATATATATATATATATATATATATATATATATATATATATATATATATATATTATTATTATTATTATTATTATTATTATTATTCTTCCAATAAAGAGGAGAAAAAAAAAAAAACATGACGAGCTATGATAAACCAGACACGTGTTATGAGCTGATACAAATATCGAATAAGAACAGCAGCATTAGAACAATTATTCAGCTGAACTTTCCAGTGCGGAATAATGAAATAAATTCAGGGGGGGGGGAATTGAAGCAAGTTATAATTAAGAGTTCGGTTTAGTCTTCCATAAAAATTACCATGGTGAATTAGGTCATGTTAATTTGCACAGTTTTTGAATTAAATTGAACCAACCAAAATGATAACCATTAAAACAGCCAATAACTCGATAATTTGTCCGTAATTTATCTTCAAGACTGGCTGGATATAAACGCTGGGGGAAAAAAATATATATATATATATATATATATATATTATAATTTCTTCCGTGAAACTGTGATTGAATAAAATTTATGATTATGAAATTTTGCTTTAATTTTGTCTGATTTATTTTATTTTATTTTATTTTATTATAATTATTATTAAAATTATTTAGTTTTTTTTTTTTTTTTTTTTTTTTTTTTTTTGGGGGGGGTATTTTTTTTAGTTGGTTGGTATTCTCAAGTGCGCATGTAAATTCGCTTGTTTCCGGTAAGAGTTACTAACTGATGAGATACAGTATAAACATTTCTGATATTAATTATTATTCATAAACCCATACAAAAGGTATTTTTCCACGCTGTCACAGGAAAGGCGTCGGGAATCAATTGAAGACAGAACATCTCAATGACATTTTTAAGAAATAAGGATATTTACTGAGTGCAACGACCTTGAATTAAGTCCCCCTAAATGCTAATTTACGTGATATGCAAAAGACTTTTAAAATGTATAGTGGGTTATCGAAGTAGGACATCTGGTTATTGACCTTGCCAGAGAGACGTGATGGGCTGCACACTACACTCAACCTAGTTCCGTGCGCAGTAGTGAGGCGCACTATTACAAATACCTACCCGACGAAGATAAAAATACTTTTCCTGAAATATACACTCGTCTTCCTGTCCCCATTGCCCGCTATGAATACGGTTGTTTTCAGAAATACAGGTGGGAAAGGTGGAAAATGCAAATAAAAATGTACGGATTTTATATATATATATATTTGTTGAATGTGAATGAGAGAAAAAAATAATTTCAATTTTTGTGTTCGTTTTTGATAAATCGCTAAGTTAATGTTAATGGGCTTATATTTTGACGTTCCTGTCAGAATATTTTGTTTGTATTTTAGTTTCCAATATATAATGTGCATATTTATTTTATGTTTTAATTTATTATACACGAACAAACCAAAGTTTTACATCACATGTAATATTGTTTTTATTTCCATTCTCGTAAGCGATTTTTTAAAAATATTTTAAAAATACACTAGTTATAATATACTGTTTGGAAGGAAATATTGCCAGCTTCAGCCGTTATTTCATATAATATTAATTTGTCAGTTAATTCTAATTTTTAAAAAACTAAATAAAAAAATTATCTATTAATTCATTAATTCATGTTTCTACGATATTTTCCACTTTCGTGAATATCTTCGCGTATGTAACGAACTTTATGATATTCACGCTGCAAAATCGACCATTGTTGAACAAACAATATTTTCCCCAATGACTGAGAGAAATAGAAAAATAATCTCGATCACCTATAATATATTTTTTATTCTGTTATGTTAGTTCATTTGATATGTGTGTATTTACATACAGCATAAGTGTATAAAGAAAAAATTTATATTTAGATAGATAGGTAGAGAGATGCAGACAGATGGATATATAAATTACCTGACAGAAAGAGAGAGATAGAAAAAGTAAATAATAAGAATCTGTAACAGATAAATGTATTTCATTTCTGAAAAAAAAAAGAGAAAAAAAAAGAGCTTTGAACGGACATTTAATGCTTGAACACAAATAGGCCTAAGTGATATGGTACATTTAAATCTACTACATAAATAATTTGTGTTGAACATGTATTGCCTTTGTATAAATGTACCATGTGTGTTTGTGAAAGTATCTCTATTCACACATACATACACCTAAATAATATACGTACATGCATACAGATTTTGTGCATGTTTATTTTTTAAAAAAGGTTAGTTTCTAGAGATAAATAAATAACAATAAAAAGAATGGAAAGAAAAATAAATAAAAATAATGTAGGGAAGAAATGTAAAAAGAAAAAATGAACAAAGAAAGAAAGAAGAAATGGAATAAATAATGAATGAATTTAAAATATAGAAATAAATGAAGAAGAAAACGGGAGAAAAAAAAAACCCAGAGAAAACAACTTAAACAGAAGAAAAACAACACCAGAAACCAAAATTAGAAAAAAAAGAGAAACACAATAACAAATTCATACCCGTTTGTTTCCGCTTAACTGGTTTTCAATGAAAGGAATTCAGTTTTTTATCATCATTCCGAATTCACAAGGAACCGTGCGCAACTTTTCTATTATTTTGTCTCTTATGAAACGTGTGCAAAACTCTTCTTCCATTTTACTTTTGCACACAGAACTAATCAGTTTAGATTTCGTGATAAGATTTGTGACGAAATATGTACGTTCATGATTCGATGCCGTGATTGCCTTTTTGACATTTCAGTTTTGTTTTCTTCGTATATAGTAAATTTCATCATGTTTTTGCCTTGGCCTTCACGTGATAAACATTATGTCATACACATGTGCATTAGGTATATAATTACACACGATGGGGGGAAAAGGGAGTGAAAGAAAGATAATTTATACAACAGATGTTATCATTAATCGTTAAATCATTAAGTCACGATATTTTTTTTTTGTCTGCGATTTGATTCTGAATACATACATCTGTGTAAAGTTACTTTTTTTGATTTAATTTATTTCACTCATTTATGAAATTCACTATTTATTCGATTAAAGTTAAGTATATTTGATATTCTATGTGACCAAAAAAATAAAAAAGAAGACTGTTACATTTACACAATTACTTCTTTTTTTAAGTAAGATAATCACTGTTTTAGATAATTTTTAAACAGTATGTATTTGTTGCACTTATATAAAAGTTCAAATTTCCCCCACCCCAGTAATATTGATTGTACCATTATTATTATTATTATTATTATTATTATTATTATTATTATTATCATCACCATCATTGTCATCATCATGCGATTTCGTCAGATATTAACTACTAGGTGAATCATATTGTTTATATAATTTGGACATTAAAAGTTGTATAATTTTTAACGAAATCTTATTAACAAGAAATCATCATTAAATTTGTATCACCTTTTTGAATTTATCGAAACTGCTGACGTTTGCTATCAGTCTATCATCACCTGTTCCTGTTGTGACGTAATCAGCCTTCCCCGACTTCCAATTTTAGCAAATACAAATGCTTGAAGAATGTAAGAATGACGTTTAGTACAAATTTTACGTCCTATATACGTGATGATTTGCAGACGCATATTTCATCGATACGTCAGTGTGATTATCTTTGAATGAACTAAATCTCTTAACGTAACATCTTATCACAATCCAGCCCTCGAACTAAACAGAAAATCAGCACACAGATCGTATTTGTTACAACCAGCGTCTGAATTTATGACATTTGGTGTTCATTGTTATCACGACTACCTTCATGATTTCCATTTGATCAATTTGCACGGATTTTTGGAATGAAAGGGTGCAGTGATCTGTCCTTCTCAGTATCCGTTATGTTTGGGTGTTTTGTTTTGTTTTCTTTGTTGTTTTTGTCTTTTCCTCTGTTCCAAAGATCCTGGTATATGTTTTGCTGTATATGGGAAGGTCAATGTGAATAATACTTGCTGCTAACCGGTAACAGCAGCCTCATCTCTGGTGGCAGCAAGTTTTCTGTTTCATTAATAATTCAATACGACAACAGCAATAATAAAAACTTTAAAAATTTTTTAATAAAATAAATAAAATAAAACAATATTTTATTAAGTAGTTATTCAGTGTACCTGCATAATAATGATTTAATTTAATTTGAAGGAATGACTATTACATAAAAGCAGTCTTACTTTGAACTAGCATTCGTCAACCCCTCGCGGAAAATAAAACAGTTACGAGAGAGAGAGAGAGAGAGAGAGAGAGAGAGAGAGAGAGAGAGAGAGAGAGAGAGAGAGAGAGAGAGAGAGAGAGAGAGAGAGAGATTCATTCATTTAAAGTTTAAGCCATCTCACAAACACAAAGAGGTACTCAGTGATACACGCCATATTTTTATTTTTCTAGTGCTTATTACCATGTGTTTACGGTTGAAAACAGCAAACAAATGGGGCCCAAATAAACACTCCATTCACCGATAAAGGTTGTTTTCGCAATATATTTACTTAGGTCAACTTTGTCCAGCTAAGTAGAAACACACACTGTGGTTTTCTCTGAGACCTCTAAATCCTTTGAAATGTTGCCCATAACAATATGACGCAAGTAAAAATTATCACAATTACGCAATTTCACCACAGGATACAATCATAACAACAAACATCGAAGTTTGCACGATAACTATGCGGTGAATATGGAGGAGGATCGTTTATACCCGTATAAAAGATATTGTTTTTGTACGCGGTCGATAATTTGAAAATTAAATATGGCTATCTATTCTATTTCACTGCATTATTATTGAGAGAGAGAGAGAGAGAGAGAGAGAGAGAGAGAGAGAGAGAGAGAGAGAGAGAGAGAGGTCGAATAAATTAGTATTACATTAGTGTGTTAATATTATGATTCAAACGTTTAGAATAAATTTAAAATAAATAAATAAAACCTCTCACTCTGTACAAAAAGGTGAGAATAGGCGAATGAATGAGAGAAGAAAGCCCATTTAAGTATGCTTATGAAATTGGTAAGACACGTGACCTTGTCATTGTACGGTCATTTAACCTCGTGGACCTAATCAAGGTTCAGTAGTGTGTCTATAGAGATTTTCATTAACGGGAAGAAAGATTTTAAAAATTTATTATTTATTTATTTATTTATTTATTTATTAATAAAATCCATTAACGAGAGGACGCACCATTTTCAAGCAGGTAGGAAGAAGATTTCACGGTATTCGGAAAAAAAAAACATTTTTTATTTGCATGGTCTACTTCCTAACTCGCGTATTGTCGCATCTTATCATGACTGTGAAACTTGAGTGGCTTCGCAAAACTTGATTCTCCGTGACCGACAGTGACACCGATTATATATAAAAGAAAATATTCAGACGTGTTTAGCAGTAAGTCAGCACAAAAATCGAACGATGTACAACAATCTCGCTTTTACCTGTCGGCTCTTGGGCATTCTCTCCCTGTGGTTGTATGAACACGCCCCAGGTGCGGCAGCCCAAGAGCTGGGCCAGACCACGCCTGATCCGAAAGCAGACGATGCTCTGGGATCGAATCCGCCGAAGATTCTTCACGTTCATCATCATGATAACGGTTTTCGGATAAAAGCGTACACAACGCAAGACGTAGCTCTTGAAGAGGGGAAGTATTTTGCGTCGCTTCTGTTCGCTAAATACGGCAGAAACACGAAAAGCGTGCATAAGAAGGACTTGATCAATCTTTTCCACAATCTCGGACTAAACGGAAGCGAGAAATCGGAATTTGGTTTTCCGCTGTCGGCGTACGAACACGAGCACGTGCTGATTCACAAGCATTTAAACGTCCACCACAATCATCATCTGAAATACAACTTGATCCCAGAAAATTAAAGAAGAAAGATTTCGAGGAAAGAAAAGAAGTTGACGAACCGAATCCAAGCATTAAGAAAACGGACAGGCCTACGTTTGAAAAGGACATCGATCGAACGACTGGAAGTCACACTGAAGCGCCGTCTGCCGATTTATCGAATCACGAAAAAAGAACGACATTCCAAGATCTCGAAATTAACACGCATTTTAGTCCGAGTGACGTTGTTACGACTCCTGTCGTTGTGTCTAAATCAGACAGCGATGACGCTGTTAAATCAGACGAAACTTCTAAACGAAATGACGAGAAGAAGAAGACCAAAAGCCGTACCCGTACGAAGAAAGGACGGAACAAGAAAAACAGAAATAAGAAGAATAAAAAAGTTAGACGTCGGCCTGAAAGAGATGTTTCCAAACATCCAGTTCACCATTACCATAACGACCATACTCGGGTAAGTGCAACAATATAGTAAGTGGCTATAGACTGATATATTTTCTTACTACTGCTACTCTCAGTAATAATAATAATAATAATAATAATAATAATAATAATAATAATAATAATGATGATAATGATAATAATTATGATGATAATGATAATAATGATGATAATAATAATAATGATGATGATAATGATGATGATGATGATAATAATAATAATAATAATAATAATAATAATAATAAATAAAGAATAATAACAAAGAATAAGGCAAATAAGAAAAGTCATACAATATTCTTGTTTACCAAACAACAACCCATCCTTAAGATTTTCGTTACATCACATTCAAACCATACATCGCTGAATAACAAAAACTGATACCTTTTAAGGCTATAGACGAATAAACAAAGAAACAAAACAAACAAATAAATAACAAAACAAAAAACAACATTGTTACTGTTACTTTGTGCAATTTCTACTACTATTTCCTCTTCTATTTTTACTGATATTACTCCTACCGTTATTACAACTATTACTATCACAACTTCTACCACTAATTTTGATTATTGTCTATTATTACTGCTACTGTTGTTATTAATTCAAAGATGTTGTGCAGCTATTATTACTATTTGTAATATACTATTAGTGCTGCTACTACTACTTTACTGTTACTACTACTGCGACATCTACTGCTACTACTACTGCGACATCTACTGCTACTACTACTGCGACATCTACTGCTACTACTACCACTGTAGATAGTTACAAGTATTATTACTTCTGCTATTACTTCTATTACAATTACTACTAAGTTTTGTACCAAAACTAGTTAGTACTCTTTTACTATTACTAATACTATGATTACTACTATTTCTACTATTACTGTTACCACTACTACCATTATTTCTACTATTGCTTCTATTATGACTACTATTTTTTATACCAAAACTATTCTTTTACTACTGTTACTATTACTACTACTACGATTGCTACTATTTCTACTGTAACAGCTACTACTTCTACTACTACCGTTACCACTACTACCATTACTTCTGCTATTACAACTATTATTTTTTTATACCAAAACTAGTTATTACTCTTCAACTACTTTTACTACTACTACGATTACTACTACTTCTTTTGTAACAACTACAACTTCTTCTACTACTACTGTTGCTACTACTACGATTACTACTACTACTACCGTTACTGTTACTACTACTACGATTACTACTACTTCTACTACTGTTAAGATTACTACTACTATGTATACTACAACAACTACTACTGCTATTTCTGTTACTTCTGCAACTACTACTTCTACTACAACAGTAACTACTACTACTATTGTGATAATGTATTACCTCTGTTAGCTCTGATTCGTCGTTTATTTCTGCTGCTGTTAGTCTTAGGCCGCCGTCTGCTATTCAACATTTACAATTAGCCAAAATCTGTACGTCTGCTAAACATCTAACAATTCTCAATACAAGATGCTTATACAACTGATTTCTATTATTTTCAGTTATTATTATTGTCGTCGTTGTTGTTGCTGCTGCTGCTTGCTGCTGTTGTTATTGTGGTGGTTGTTGTTCAGCTTCTCCAGTTACTTGTAAATGTCCTAATCCTTTTTCAGATTTTTTTTTTTTTTTTTTTTTTTGTATCTTTGCTTATCAGCGTTATTTGCGTTATTTAAAATGCGAAGGCTTTTGTTACAAATACTATTTATTATTTACTCGTGTCAAAAAAAAAAAAAAAAGATAAGGAAAATGATATTTTGTTATCTAGTACAAATTTTTTCACATCCTCACTCACGTTTTATTTACCACAAAACAGAAAACGTGCGACCTTCAAGATTTGAAATGAAACCATAAAAAAAAAAAAAAAAAAAAAAAAAAAAAAAAAAAAAAAAAAAGAAAAAAAGAGAAAAGATGTACACATTTATATACATGGACATAGATATACATATATTATCATGCGCACATATATAAAAACGTCTGAACAAACTTGACTAAATTGAAAAAAATGATAAAATGTATTATTAAATGAGAGAGAGAGAGAGAGAGAGAGAGAGAGAGAGAGAGAGAGAGAGAGAGAGAGAGAGAGATTTTAAACTGATTTAATATGAGAGTATGATTTAAACTTTTGGAATAAATATATAAATGTATAAATAAAACCTCTCACTCAGTTAAATTCTAAATAAAAACTCCATCGACTCACAAAAAGGTAGTGCATATAGATTATTAGATTTTATTTTATTTTATTTATTTTTTATTCAAAACAATGCTATGTCTATTTCATATTCAATTTGTCATTAAGATTCAGTGAATTCTAAATTTAACTGCGTCCTTGTCTTTGGGAAAAAAAATGATGAAATTGCTAACGCATAGTAAACAACAAAAACAAAAACGTGCTGGATTCTGATTCGTTGTAGCTGGAGAGAGGAAAATTCTAAACAAGTTGTATAAAAATCAGAACAAAAAATAAATAAATAAATAAATAATAATAATAAAAATTAAAATAATCAACAAGTACAAAAATACTGAAATGATAAGTATGGAGTTTTACTCTTAACTGCATTTTTCGAACTGAAAAAACATACTTTATTTTTTTTTAAAATTTCGACATTTTTATTTATCGAAATTTCCAGTAAACAAGCGAAGTGTACCGAGTGCAAAAATGATATAATATCCCATGCCGCTCTGACCCATATACCCGTTACAATCCTGATGTTATCTATTTTGACGTGGTTGTAGTGCGTTTTGGTTCAAGTATTCTTTATAATTGCGCAGTTATCGCGGTCACATTAAGACAGTTTGCAGTGACAGCACTCTTGTCACGTGATTCTATTTGTGCCAAGATGCCCTGTGTATTACCTTTTGTTATTAAAAATTAAATAAATAAATAAATAAATAATATTAATCTTAAAATAAATAAATTAGAAAATAGAAAAAAATAATATATGTGTAAACATAAATAACAACTATGTAAAAAAAAAACGAGCAATAACAGCAAACAACAACAGCGACATAAAAGATTTAAATAAATGAGCCATTCACAAACCATGTTTAGAGAATAAACATGACTTTAATATATAGTCATGTGTTTTTCGCTTGTGTGTATGTTAAAGAAATGACAACAAGAGGATATGCTATGCTAATTATCAAACGTATAAATAATGTATCCAAAGACGATATTTCAAAAACATACAGTGTAGATTCACAACAGCCATCTAATAATATAGCAAAATATAGCATAATATTAAGCAGTGTCTGTTAACTATCAAACATTGCATTAAAATATGAAGACTATTTTTTCTAAATTAAATGACTATTACACACACACACACACACACACACACACATATATATATATTTATTTATTTATTTAAATTCTAGTGTGCAACAGTACAAGAAATTCTACAAGCTTTTGATATGGAAAATAAAGATGAGATAACTCTAAACGACTTCCTATACATGTCTCCTGCAATCATCTACCAGTTGGATTCGCACTGTTCAAGAATTACCCACAGTGCAATATATGAAGAAGAAATTATTGCAGAGGAAATTTCTGATCCTACCCAGAATAAAACAGATTTTATTGCATCAAGAAGTATAAGTAATATCCCATCAAAAGGTAAAAAAATAAATAATAATAAATAAATAAATAAGAAACAAAAACAAGAAAATTACACCTCTTCAATAATACATAATAAATATAATAATGAAAATAATAGAAAATCATATATATATATATATAGAAACATTTTTAAATTATTAATATAATTTATCTAATTACTTATTAATCTATTTATTCTTTAATACATTACATTTCATTGTTGTTGTTGTTGTTCTTCTTCTTCTCCTTCTTCTTCTTCTTATTATTATTATTATGTAACCAATGAAAATGTTTTATAAGCTTGAAATTAAACACTACTGAAGTATAAATATTTTCAAAATATGTATTTGTATCACCAGGAAAATAATCCAATTGTTTTTTTTCAAAACATTATTTATTTATTTGTTTTTATTTATTTATTTTTTATTTTATTTTATTTATTTAATTTTAAATTTTTAAAATTTTTATTTTATTTTTATTTTTGTCAATACTCACTTCATTTTCTAGGTGACATTAAAATTACAATAGAAATTACTTTTTAGAAATGTTTTTAAAAATTAGTTTTTTATGTTTTAACAGTATGGGGCTTCAGTTTTGTGGCAGTCTTTGTTATAAGTCTGGTGGGTTTGGTGGGAGTGGGTGTTATTCCACTGATGCAGAAAGTTTTCTACAATCATCTGCTGCAGTTTCTTGTTGCCCTGGCAGTTGGAGCACTCACAGGCGACGCCCTACTTCATCTTCCTCCCCACATGTAAGTTTTAATTAAAAATATATTTTTTTATTTTCTGTCTCATTTAAGTTTTAATTAAAGTATATTTTTGACTTTTTATGCCATTTAAGTTCAAATTAAAAATATATTTTTTAGTTTCTATCTCATTTAAGTTTTAATTAAAAGCATATTTTTTAATTTTCTGTCTCACATAAATTCTAATTAAAGTATATTTTTCACCTTTAACCAAACATAAGTTTTAATCAAAAGTATTGTTAACATTCTGTAATTTGTGAAAAAAGTTTAGAAAAATTCGAAATTAAATTATAGATAACTCCATTTAATTATATCATTATCAATAATCATTTTCTGTTATACTTACTTAACATTTCCTTATTAAGATACTAAATTTAATCTCTCTAAATTGCAAATACAATAAAATACCTGGTAACATTAATTTTTTATGAACAGATTAAAAAAACTTAATAAATTCAAACTTTAGCTTGACAAACTATTGTACATTGGGAAGATGTCACTCATCTTTTGCCTGTCATGAGTCTAAAAATAGTTTTTCCTTGACCTTGTAATATATGGTAATTTCTAGCTTTCGTTAATCATTTGAAATATTTCAACAAGGAATGAAACATGACCTTGTAATTTTTAGCTTTGTAAATCATTCAAAATATTTCAACAAGAAATGAAACATTGTGATGGAAAGTGATTAACTATCTATTGTCTGATGAGTAACTTGGGTTGAGGTGACATTTTCACAATCTCCAGGTCTGTATGAGTTACACGTTAAGATAGTGATCTTTTAGAAATATTTGTAGCTGTAGACTTTCTAAATTTATCCCGTGTAATTGTAATCTTATTTGATGTTCTGATAACTTTATCTCTCCTCTGAATCTGACTTCGTGTCTGCTGTCTTGTGTCAGGCTGACTCTTGTTGGCGATTACTGCTCATTCATCCATCCATCCATCCTTCCTTCCTTCATTCCATCCATCATCCACATTCATCAATCCAACCATTCATTCATTCATTACTCTGTCCATCCATCCTACCTTCATACGATCTGTCCATTCATCTTACCATGTATTCATTCATCCATTTATTCATCCATCCTGCCTCCATTTCACTCATCTATGCATTCATCCTACCTTCTCTGTCCATCTATTCATTCATCCAGACTTCCTTCCATTATTAATCCATCCAGTCACCCATACATTCACCTATTCATCCATCCATCCCTCCTTCCTTCATTCTGTTCACCTTTCCATTCATCTAACCCTTCAGCAATCCATCACTATTCCATTCATCCATTATCCACCCATAAAAATATTCATCCATCTCACTGTCTGTCTGTCTGTCTGTATGTATGTATGTCTGGCAGTCTGTCAGTCGGTACATAAGAAGTCAGTTATATTTTCTTTTTGTTCCAGGCTCTGAGTTCTGGTTCACATCATGATCGGAGTCTTGTGTGGAAAGGTTTGTGTGGACTCATGGGAATTTTCTTCTTCTTCATCATGGAAAGAATTCTCCATATTATCTCAGACGCCAGAAACAGAAGGAGACTCAAAGTATGTCAGTGTATATTTTTCTGTGTATGTCTGCATGTATGTGTCTGTGTGTGTGTGTGTGTGTGTGTGTGTGTGTGTGTGTGAGTGAGAGAGAGTGTGTATTTGTGTTTGCCTGTTCATATGTGCATGTGTGATTATATATGTATGTATCAGAATATGTATTTCTGTGTGTGTGTGTGTGAGAGAGAGAGAGAGAGAGAGAGAGAGTGTATTTGTGTTTGCCTGTTCATATGTGCATGTGTGATTATGTGTGTATGTATCAAAATATGTATTTCTGTGTCTTTGTCAATCTGTGTGTGTGTTTTGCATGGATATCTTTAAATAGCATTTAAATATTCTCAGATGATCAGACTATATGTATATATATATTTATTTATTTATTTATATATTTATTTACTGATATTTATTGTCTTGTTTTTAATTTTGGATTTTTAAGAATATGACAATAATATACACTGTGTTTTATTTAAGGAAGGTAAATGTGTTTTATAAAATTATTACATTTGTTAACTTATAATTACTACTGCAACTACAACTGTTACCTACTACTAAAACAAATAATAATAATAATAATAATAATGTAATGATAATTGATGATGATGATGATGATAATAGAAAACAGCAGCCTTTTTAATAACAGTGGGTTTATTTAATGTCTTTTTCATAACAAAATAATATATTTAATGTAATGCAATTGTTAATATTTAAATGTTGAAATGAAGCTAAACAGTTACATGATTATTTTTATTAAAGTATGGAGTGAAAAAGACAGTGAGAGAAGATTTACAATCAGATGAGGATGTGAAGGTGAAAACTGTTCCTGAGAATGGTAAGTTTTAAAGATTGTATTTTAACAAATTAAAATGTATCTGTTTTGAAGAACAGATGCTCTGTTATTCTATTTAAGGTTTTTCTTTTCTTTATTAACATTGACAAGCCAGTGTTGATAAAAAGAATTTCAATAAAATAAACAGAAATGGAAATTAAAAAAAAATGAAACTAATAAATCATTGAGTATATATAAAAAAAAAAAAAGTTTTGTTTTCTCTCTCTTGCTTGCTTTCTCTTGCTCTCTCTCTCTTGCTCTCTGTCTCTCTCTCTCTCTCTCTTCTTTCTCTGTATATGGTGCTTGATGATATTACTATCACTTTTATGATTATCACTACAATGATCATCAACATTATTATTATCATAATCACCTTCATCATCCACCTATGATTATACATAATTATCACTGCCTTCTAGAAAATATCACTAAAATACTAAAACTATATCTTTCAGTATTATCAAGCTCTACGGAGGAGAAAATAGCATCAGACGATGTTTTCAAGGTCACTGAGAAGGACAGCATGCTGCGTCACCAGGAGGAAGGTCATGGTCACCATGGACACAGCCATGGTGACGGAAAGTTACCAGACTCCGTGGCAGCCATTGCTTGGATGGTAATCCTGGGAGACGGAATTCACAACTTCAGCGATGGGTTAGCAATTGGAGCTGCGTTTGCTAACAGCATTACTGGAGGCTTTAGTACCTCCATTGCCATCTTCTGTCATGAATTGCCTCATGAAATTGGTGAGTTTTTCTGGGGTTTTTTTTCTTCTATAATTGCATTTGCCTTTATATTTGCATTTGTATGTGTGTTTGTGTCAGTAATTTGAAAATTCTTGCATATTTTTGTACATTTATTGAAATTAATGTTAGTTTTATAATAAAACCTTACTGTAATGTCAATTCCCTTTGATGCTCCCTTTGAGGTATTTCCCATCCTGGCCCATGCTCCAAGACTAGTTTATCAAAGGCTGTGGTATGTATTGTCCTGTCTATTGGCAAAATGCAAATAAAAGACACTTGCTGTTGCTAATAATAAAAAAAGAATAATGTAATCAAATGATAACTCCAAATGATTTTTTTTTTATATTAAAAGTTTGGTCTTTAACCATAGTTTGAAAAAAGTCTTCAGTATGTCAATTACACAAAATATTTCTTCTTTTTCTTACTTTTTATATAAATAAACTGTCTTCATTATCAAAAACTAATTATTATTTTTATTATTATTACAGGCGATTTTGCAGTGTTGCTACAAACTGGAATGAAGGTAAAACAGGCTATTGTGTACAACATAGTTTCATCAGTGCTTTGTTTAATTGGCATGGTGATCGGTGTTGCCCTTGGCAACATCAGTGATGCCTCCTTGTGGATTTTTGCCTGTGTTGGAGGACTCTTCATCTACATATCTTTAGTCGACATGGTAAGAATTTTTGTATAATTTAGTCTTTTAGAAGTATTTTATTAGTTTTATTCAGTTCCATCCATTGCTCTGAATTTTGCATTTGTGGGTCTAATTATTGAAAATGTGATATAAAGAATGTAAAATACTGTTGAGAATAATACAGTGCAATAATAGTAATAATGATTATAATATGAAGAAGGTAAAACATTACATATTATTTATGTTTTTTTTGTTTAATCCATAAATGTCATATTTAAAGGTATTTGAATTTGAAATGAAAAGATTTTTGTATATGAAAATCTTGGTGATCTACATAATTATATAAAATAAATGTAATAATAATAATAATAATAATAATAATAAAAATGATAATTATTATATAATGTATGTGTATAAATTTCTTTTCTTTATTTATAAAATGATTAAATAATTGTGTTTCATCTTATCAACAACTTATATATCTTTTCATCTTATGTAATGAAACAATAAATTTCAAATTCTACAAAAATTCTTTGCTCTAAAAACGTAACCATTTTACAACATTCATCCCTGGTATAAAAACACATTTCATTTCTTTATAAACAATATATATCAATTTATAATTAATGACCCTGGTATTAAAAACACTAATTTCTTGTCTTCATTTTTCAGCTACCTGAAATGACGTCTGCAGAAAAACAAAATGGAAGTAATCGTGTGTTTCAGCTGGCACTGCAATGTTCTGGAATGTTCACTGGGGCTGGGATCATGTTGTTGATAGCCATCTTTGAAGAAGACCTCAAAAATATTCTGAACTAATTTGTATAAAAAAAAAACTTTCTGAGGTTTGATACAGGATAGTCATATTTCAAGAAAAGATGGACAGATATTATTTACAAAAGATCTAACAAATGCTTTGAACAAATTTAAAAAAAGAAAAATATATACATTGTTAGGTTGGGATAGAAAAGTCATATTTCATGAACAGATGTTTGGGTGCTTTCAAAC
This sequence comes from Chrysomallon squamiferum, assembly GCA_012295275.1. Taxonomy (NCBI): domain Eukaryota; kingdom Metazoa; phylum Mollusca; class Gastropoda; order Neomphalida; family Peltospiridae; genus Chrysomallon; species Chrysomallon squamiferum. The sequence goes on from CM022675.1 coordinate 6,789,863, forward strand.
AGATAGCCATATCTGAGAAAAATCTAATGATTATTCTGAATAATTTTGTTAAAATATTGTTATTTTATGAGAATATTTGACAGATGTATTTCATGAATATGCTGAACTAAATTTTTATTTTAAATAGATTTTTGGAAGTGACATATTTGACAAAGATCTCATAGCATTAGTGACTTGAAACTGAAAAAAACCTTAATGCTATGAAAAAATAAGGTTAGGGTCGGGACTAGATAATCAGTCATAGTTAAGAATAACATTTAGAAGGTTTTGAACCAAACAAAATGGAGGATGGAAAGAAAACTGAAAGGTATTCAATGCTCTGTTATTAAACATGACAGACATACTGAAACAAAGACACTGAATTAGGAAAATTTTAAATAAAAAATAAATAGAACTGAGGCACTGAAATAAAATAATGTTTCCAAAGACAAAACAAGTTCAGTGAATAACATCAAAACTTTATCAAACATACATATCTCATTAATGCCTGTTTGTTATTGTTTATTGATATATTTATTATTATTATTAATTTATCATGCTTGTTTATTTCTTTAGTTATTTTATTATACACGTATTTTTGTTTTAGTGCAATATGTCTAATTTTTTGTTTAAATTCAATTTTTATTTTTATTATTATTATTTATTAATTTATTTGTTTACTTATTTATTTTTATTATATTGTATTTCTTTTTTTTTTTTCATTTATTGTTTTTATCATCATTTTGATAAAATTCCTTAGTAAAAAGACATTCCATAACTTTGATATAGGGTATAAAATATATATTTATAAATCTCATGAATTACCTGTTAGTGAAAGCCATGTATATGTATGTTTGTGATTCTCTTGTGTGATATTAATATTTTTATATTTCAGTTTTCTTACATCTATACAGGAATCTATCTATAAATATAAATATATATATATATATCTATATCTATTTGCATATTTGAATGTGTGTCTATGTTATATATACAATATGTAAGTATAATTAAGCTGGATATTTTGAAAACAAAATTCACTTCGATGAATACCTTTTGATACCAATACTTATATATTTAACCAAATATTTTATATTTTTATAACAAGTTGTTTACATACTATTGTACTCACTGGGGTGTGAATGACATTTATTTATATTTTTATATCTACACAATATATACACATATATATTACTATTATGATATATTTTAACAGTGTTTTGTCATGAAAGTTATGAAATAAAAGTGAGAAATAATTGTTTTGTTAACAATTTAATTTAGTTAAATTCTCCTTTAAAACATAAATAAATAAATACATAAATAATAAAACTGTATTAAATCTTTGTCTGAAAAACACTTGATTTACAAGATGATTTTAGTTCTGTGTGTTATATAGATAGATAGATAGAAAGAGAAACAGAATTAAACTTTATAATTTAATAAAACTGAAAGAACACAACAGTAATAATAAAAAAAAAAAACAAGGTTTGAGATGTATTATCTTTATTTCACAAAATAAATTACATAAACATATAAACACAAATAAAAATTAAACATCATTATCATTTGTCCCTGAATTAAAACAATAAAACTAAAAAAAAAAACATTAATTAAAGTTTCAAATTTTCTAACACATAAATTGAAATCAGATTATACAAATTATTAAAAATATTAAATCAGACATTTGTAAGTTTCAATTTATTTAAAAACAGTATTTTGAGATATTAGCAGATAAATAATTAACATTTATAACTGTAAACAGACACTTGTTTTCAAAACTATCAGATACTTGTTGCTATTTACATTGTTTATTTATTTCTTTTGACACATATGTAAACAGACATATATACCTTCATGCAAACATACCTGAAATACCATGCATAATACATTAAGTCTGCAGATAGATAGAGGTATGTAATCTCTTAACTTAAAACACTTGTCCATAAATATTATACCAACAGTTCCCACCAGTACTGTGACATTAACTGAATTAGTAAAAATAATTTAAAACATTTTTTCCACATACACTATCATAATACGTAGTACACTATACTATACTGTATTTTATTATACTGTTACATTCTACTGTGTTATAGTAGTCTGTTTTAGTGTAGTGTAAAAATAATAAAAATAATAATAATAATAATAATAATAATAATAATAATAATAAAAATGATAATGATGATAACAAACCTGAATTAGCAACAACAACAAAAAAAAAAAGAAATTTCCAACAGAGTGCAAAAATACATTTTTCAAAACAGTAACGTAATAATTAATTTTCTAATACTTGGTTAAAATCACTTGTATAGGAATACTGGTAGTCCATAGACAACTGGTGCTGATCCGATTAGTGATGTCAGTCGACAAGCTTGGCGAGACTCGGGAATGACATCCAGAAGAGAGGTGCCAGGTGCTGATGATGTCCAAAGTTGAAGCAGACGTTCTAGAAATCGGTCGATGTCTCTGTCTGTCACATCCCAAAGATTAGCAACAACGCACGCACTAAAAAAATAATTAAATATAACATGTAAATTACAAATGTGATTCAAAGATTAGCAACAAATGTTCCCTCTAGTTTGTGTGACTGTGTATTGGTACACTGTATCAGTATCAAAATGTTATCTCCCATTTTTTGTTTATTTACAAAAAATACAGATTGTTTTTGCCATTGTATAATTCTGTTTTTGCATAAAATCAAATGTTTTGAACAGTGGTTTGGCAAAATTACTGCAAATGTTGATTAGGAATAACACATGATATAAAAAAATAATGTTTAAAATACAAATTTAAAAAACAATAAATTAGTAAACAGATGAACAAAAAACTGTGAATTTGTAACCAAAAAAAATAAAGTTTAAAACAGGAAATTTACAAACATGACTAGATTATCAAAAATCATGAAAATAATAAAATTTGAAAAATTATAAAAATGTTTAAAACTTAACCCAAATTAAGAACAAAAAAATAACTATTTACTCATAGATTTGTAAATACAATATATGAGTTTGGAAAAAACACTTTAAAAACTTAAATTATAAAAGTTAACTGAATAAGATGAAATAATAATCACAGAAAATAAATAAATAAATAAAGAAAGAAATAATATTAACTAATATCTTAATTATTTAAAACCGAACTTAATTTCTGAAATCTAAAATTAAAAAAAAATAAATATTTAAAACAAAAATAAAGATTTACCATCCAGACAGGAAGTAGTTAAGAACTACCCCAGAAGCCTCTAGTTGACCTTTGACCGGAAGCTGACCACTGCTGCATCCCATTAACACAACTGCGGCCTGGCAACTCAGCTGTTGAAGTTCTTCACCATGTAAATACCTATTGCCACTCCCATGTCCACAGTAGCTAAACAATAAATGATAACATTTATTACGAGATTGCATATACAATTATATTTATTCCAAAAGTAAGTATTCAATTTAAATAATTGTAGTTAAAAAATTCTGAATAATATTTCACAAATACCATAGTTATAATGAACACCATTGTAATAATATAACCCTAACCCTAACTCACATACTGTCCACCTACTTTTGGACCACCCTGTATATATATATATATATATATATATAATAATATATTTTTCTTATAATCATTTGAAGATAGCATAAATCAGAACCAGAAATTACAAACTCAAGTGAATGTTTTTGTTTCTATACATTATTAAACATAAAGTCACAAAGTTTTGGGCTAAAAACCACGTTTTTACAAAATACAACAGAATCAAATTACAATTCAAAAATCAGTTATCTTATCTTTTTATTATAAAATTATACAAGGAAAAACTGTTAACACATGAAAAATAAGTAGTCCAGTAAATGCGAGAACAAATTTTTATATTAAAATCTTAAGTTAAAAAAAAAACACTCTGAACTTTCACTCTACAAACCACGTTTAAAAAGAAAGAAACAAAGAAAATTATGAAACATTATATCTCAGATCTGGATGCTTCAATCAAACTGCAGGTTATGAAACAAAATAATATAGATAAATTTTACTCACACAAATAAATCTTTTTCTATCAGTGCTGAACATATCTGTTCAGTGGTGGGTTTTTGTCCACTAACACCTGACCAAGAGTACGCTCTGAAAAAGTCACACACAAATATTTTAAGTTAGGTTTTAGCGTAAAAGGGAAAGAGAGAAAGTATTAAGAGATGTTTTTCAAGAGTTTTGTGTGGTCACGATGAAACAATGAAAGTTAAAATAGATGATTGATGATCTGGGTTTAATGAGAGTTAAAATAAATGATGGATGATCTGGCTTTAATGAGAGTTAATCCAGATTATAATGATCAGAACCAAATAAGTCATAAGTATTGCTATAGTATGTATTTTTTTCATTTAAATTCTTACTACAGTGAATAAATAAATAAATAAATAAATAAAATATATAATAAAACATAATAATAAAATAAAATAAAATCAAATATAATATATTATAATATATTATAATATAATATATATAATATAATTTAATATAATGTAATGTAATAAATATAATATAATATAACATAACATAACATAACAACATAACATAACATAATATATATATAAAAAATTAAATAAATAAAATTAAAAACAACAAAAATAATAATAAAAAAAAGGACACAAAACAACAAGACAAAACAAATATCCCTAACTCACTGAGCAACTCAATAACTCACTTGGTAAACATTTCCTCAAACGTTCTCTGAGTTGACAGCAAGTCTTCATCAGGATTTAAAACAAAGAACGTGTTGTCGGTGTCAACACCCTTTATGCAGATGTCGTTGTGGCTGGTGTGGATGTGTTGAACCTGAGTGTGCAGATGTAGCAGTGATGGTATCCTTGTCACCTGTTTTTCACTCAGAACTGGGATGCTTTCCCATGGTAGGTGCTGCACTGCCTGAGTTACAATGAGAGGAGAAAGGAAATTTTGGTTGATGATTTAATACTGTGAACCGAGGTTTGAGTTTCATTATACGTGTAGGTACAGTTATTATAAAATTAACAAAAATAATAATGTCGATGTAAAAATATGAACTTATGTAGGTGTATGTGATATATATATATATATATATATGCAAGTGTGGGTGTGTTATGCATGTCTTTGTGAAAGTATCTGTGTTTATATACATGTATGTGCATCACTCATATCTGCAGAGATAGAAATATTTCTCTGTGTGTGTGTGTGTGTGTGTGATTTAAATATACCTTGTCCAGCACAAACAAAATGGGACATCGTTTGCCTGTCTTGAGACAGTCTATATCAACTGCAGATATCATTTCAACAAGTTTTGTAACATCAGCTGACTCAGTTTTGAGATTTACTAAAGTAGAAACCACCAAAGTCAGATCTCTCACATTTAGCATACATCCTGCTTCTATCAGAACCTGTGAAATAAATAAATAAATAAATGTACATAAAATAAAAATAAATAAATAAATAAATAAAAAAGTAAAATAATTAAATAAATAAAAAACAAACATAAAATAAATAAATAAATAAATAAGATATATAAAGAAAATGAATAAATAAAATAAATTAATAAATAAATATATAAACACATAAATAATCATATAAAATAAATAAATTAAATATATATAAAAAAAAAAGAAGAAATGAACAAAAAATAAAACTATTACAGCAATTACTAACAATAGTAATAATAATAATAATAATAATAATATAATAATAAATAATAATAAAGTGACAATTGTAATGATAATAGCAGTAAGAAAAATGCAATAACTTTATCAAAGATTACTTGCTTGCACTACAGATAAAAAACTGTTTACCCGAGCTGTCTACACTATATGTAAAACTGTTTACCTCAACTCTTTACATTAAACGTAAACATGTGTTTACCTGGGCTGTGCTGACACTGATGTTTACACCAAATTCCTGTGTTATCTTCTGTGACAAGCTTTCAGCAGCTGTTTCCACTGACTTCCTCACATTTCTGTTCTGTGGCAATCCAAGCAGCAGAATCTTCCAACATCCCAGCCAGTGACTCTCCACATTCTCCAGCAGAATCTGATTCAACAATTACATACATTATATATGTTTGTGTGTATATATATGTGTGTGTGTGTGTGTGTGTGTGTATGCATCAACCCAATTCTTTTAATAAATTCATACCAAAAACACACACACACAATCCATCCACCCATACACACATCCATCCATCCATATACACACACATATTGATACATTTACAAAAACATATTGACCCACCCACCTAAACATACACAAACATCTACTGATTCATCCATCTATACATATAAAAAATATATGTCTATATTCATCCATCCATACACAAATAGGCATTAACCTAACAAAACACAAACATGGACTGACACACACACACACACACACACATTGATCCATTCATTAATACGTCCATAGAAACAAATAAGCACACATGCATGCACACACACACACACACAATAACACAGATATAGAAACACTGATATATTTAATGACATTTAAGTCCATTTAAGCCAAAAAAAAACAAAGGACAGAAATAAATACTTTTTTTTTTGCCACTTCGCATCTATGTCACAACAAACCTGTAGTCTGCTGTTTAGATCTCCCCGTAATTGCCACCAGTTGCTCTTATCTCTGATCTTCATGGACCCAGTACTTTCCTGCATGATGGAGGCAAACTCTGGCAGAATGTCCTTACCCTGAAAAATGTATTTTTAAACAAGAAAATAAAAATTTGTATCACAGAAGACGAAGAAGTTTGACAAAACTATAATGTAAATACGCTGAATGTGACATAATTATTAGCGATAGGCAAATACAAAATCTTTTTTTTGTTGTTAAAATAAGATAAATTAATTTTTTTCAGTATTTATTAAAAGTATACTATATATATATAATAAAAAAATAAAAAAAATGAAATAAAAATTCGTATAATTCAGAGAAAATTATGAAAAATTTAACAATAACATTTATGTATATAAATTATAATGTTTTCTGTTTTCAAAGATGTCATATACTTATTACAGACTAAAAGTTTCTTTTAGTTTAAATAAAAAAATAATAATTTGTTTTACTTCTGAAGATATAATTTAATGAAGCTGTACAGTTTAGTAATAATGTATGTATGCATGTTAGTGTGTATGTTTTATTATTACAGGACACTCATATATGGCAATATTCCATGCATATCGCATGCTCAAAGCATCCAATTTATCATTTCCCTGACTCAGACCTTTCTCTATGCAACACTCCATAAGTATATGCTTCCATGTTTTCACAATGCACTAATCATAGACATACTTATCAAGTCCTTCTAGATTCTCACTGAGTGAACTACAGTTATCACTTTACCATGTAGCATCTCTGAAGCCTTGAACTCACAACTTTAAGGTTACAGGTGCAATTCACTAACAACAACACCATTCATGGTGTTTGTCTATGTTGATTCGAAGATATATGTATGTATGTATGTATGTTTGTATGTATGTATGTATGTATGTGTCTGTGTGTGTATGTGGTTGCTTTTGTGTGTATTAAGAACTTGGAGATTACCTGAGAGGTCAAAAATCCAGGTAATTCTACAGTTACTGGTTGCACGTGACTCTGAATACGAGTAATAAAAAGTCGAGGAGGATTTGCTGGGATTTCAACCACTGAAAACTGACACACAGTCCAGTCTGCAAATAAATAAACAAATCACTAAATAAATAAATAAATGAATCAATGAATCAATGAATGAATGAATCAATCAATCAATAAAATAAATAAATAAATAAATACGTAAGTAAAGAAATGAATAAATAAAATAATATTGAATTAAATTATAATAAATAATAAAATAAACAAAAGTAAATTAGTAAGTAAAGACAGAAGGACTGAAAGAGAGAAAAATAAATCAGACAAAAATAAATAAACAAACAAATAAAGCAAAAAAATGTTAATGTAAATGCTCCAAGATTTTAAATAACAAAGACAATACTTTAGAAATAATGAAACAAACAACAAATATTCTCAAAATGGAACAAATCCAAATTAATTAAATACTTAAAGTGAAAAAGAATAGATATTTTTTAAATTAAAATCATTAATATTACTTTTTTCAGTCCATTATTTAAAAAATTAACAACAAATGTAGACAGTTTACCTTCAGGAATGCTGTCCACCATGTGTTTGAAATGTTGTACATCTTTATCAAATATCAGCTCCTTTCTAACTGTCTCTATTTTTTGTAGCAGACTGGACTTATCTCCCTTAGATGACTCTCTCTCTTCTTTTAATAGTTTTCTGATATATAAAAGTCCATGTCAATAAACATTTGGCAAAAGAGAAAATTCTCCAAAGATTTAATTATTTGGAAAACCAAATACAAAAGCGAAGATCAGTAAAATATCTGGCAGAGTAAATTTAAAAAATAAATAAATTTAATTATCTTGAAAACAAAACAAAACCTGGATCCAAAGATAACGGAAATTGTGAGATAGAAAAAAAACCCAAAAACCACAATTTCATACAGTTTGATCCCTAATTAATCAGATTATACTAACACATACCTACAAATTCAACCACACATCCAGCAGAATTTTAGCAATTATCACATGCCTGCATGCATGTATGCAAGGTATCAAGCACATCAAATAAATATTAAACAGGATAAGTAAATTAACAGAAATATTAAAAAAACAGAAATGTTCAAAAAACAAAAATTAAAAAAATTATAATATACAACATCATAACATACAACACATACACACCCACACACACTGATACATATATACACATAACTATACATATATTCACACACAGACATAGACACACACACAGATGTACAGATATGTATTACCTGGTTTTTCTGCACGTATTAACAATTGCCTGGTGTCTTAAAGTCACTGCTGAGGCCTCCATGAGGTAGAATGCAGTTTTGTAAGGATCTAGGTTAGAATACTGCAGGGCCAAAAGTCGACAGATTCGGATGTAGCTCAGTGTCCTTGGAAAATACCTCATCTGGTTGAAAGCTTTTTCAAGAGTGGACGTTACCGAGTCATGGTCCAGTTCTTGACAGTGGTCAGCTGAAAATAAATAAATAAATAAAACAGTGTAAACTGAGTAAGTAAATAAATGAGCAATAAATAAATAAGTAAGTAAATAAATAAATAAATAAGTAAATAAATAAATAAATAAATAATACAAATAAATAAATAAAACAATAAGTAAATAAATGAGCAATAAGTAAGTAAATAAATAAATAAATATAAATAAATAAATAAATAATTAAATAAATAAAACAGTAAGTAAATAAATGAGCAATAAATAAGTAAATAAATAAATAAATAAAACAGTAAGTAAATAAATAAATAAATAAGTAAATAAATAAATAAATAAGTTAATAAATAACTTGTAACTTGAATTTTATATATATATATAATAAATGCATTACATAGTGAAGTTATATAAATAAATAAAGTAAAAAAATTAATAAATAAATTTTAAAAAGCCAAACAAATGATAAGTTTTCTAAAAATCAAAAGGAGAATGAAAAGATAAAAATAAAATAACAACAACTGCCTGAAAACAATATTAATATTTATTAATAAACTTTTATCATAAATAAAACAATGAATTTATGTATAAAGATGACAGCTGTATAAAATGTGTCTGTGTGTCTGCCTGTGTTTCTCTCTAGATTTTTGTACCATCCTGAAACAAAACAGAAAACCCACTTCTGCCACTTTAAGTAACAAATAGCAACAAATGTTTTACTCATCTTCACATGATTACAACCATTGCTACAACAGCAAATATTCAGCACAAGTATTAATGAGAAATGGTCTTTTGACATCTGAAACGGGTTCAAAACATTGAACTTACAAGTCAAACTGTCTTGTTTCTGAACTTGTTTTGTCTGTGTTTCTTGTCTGTCTGTCAGTTTTTGTTCACACGTCAGTGTTTTGACATCTGCCCGAAAAATTGTGATAACATTAGAGAGATGAATTATCAAATGTGGAATAATAATTATAACAATTATCATCTTATGAAGTTTTCATCAAAATCATCTACACCCCCCCCAAAAAAAAGAGAAAAAAAAAAGAGAAAAAAAAAGAAAGTAAAAAAAATATATTTAAAATCAGTAAATTAGTATGTCCAAAAAGTTTAAATACTGTTTATAAACTCCAAGTGGCTACATTTGTTTCTGGACATCCTTTAATAATAAATGCAAATATAATTAAAACTGACAGAACAGATCAAAGAATATTTAATGACATTTGACTACCATTACAATTTATATATATAATAACTATGGCCATATTTTAATTTTAATTTTTTTTTTAATAAAAGATTGTTACATTATTATTATAATTACTACTGCTAGTACTCTATTACTACTATTATTATTACTAGTTGTTGTTGTTGTTGTTATACAATATTAATGCTTTTGCATCCTTAATAAGAAAAATTTGTATGTATGTATGTATGTATGTATGTATGTATGTATGGAAGATATAATGCATTTCTTAATTATTTAAACTTATCAAAACTGAACCAAATCTGTTAACTAGCTTTTCAGAACGCTGGTCTCCACTAACCATCAGTACACTCTTCCTTAACCTTTTCCACAGGTTTCCTCTTTGTTGTTCTTTTAGCCAGCTGACTCTTCTTTCTGACTTTTGTGACTGCCTGCTTCTCATCCTGTCTCTCGTCTGCTCTAAGAAGTTCTGGTGAATCTGCTAAACAGCCTGGACTGACCAGTTTCTCAAGACCCACAGACTCATACAATCCACTATTCAGCCATTTGGACTTGTCCTCTTCAATTCCCATTTGAAGGAAACTGCTCTCTGCTGAGTTGTCAGTGCTGTGTAATTGCATTTCAAAGTTTTGATGGAGAATCCCAACGTCTGATATGAAATTTTTGGTATCGTTTTCAAAAATCAGACTCTTTTCAATATCACAGCCACTTTCGTTCCAAATTTCGTCGCTAAATGTGTCAGTTGTGTTAGTGTCACTTTGTCTGGTGTTTTCCTTGTCATCAATTTCAGTTTTTACCTTTACTTTCACTGGTCTCTTTTTACCTCGCTTGTCGCAAGACCTAGTTTTTTTGACCGGTGAATCCTCTAAAATGAGATCATAAATGGAATAAGAGTGAGCAGCAACAGGTAAGAAACTGTTTTCAGTATTTTTAATTCTTGTGTTCCGAGGTTTTCTAAGACTCGTTTTACTGGATGTCCCAATCTTGCTGGGCTTTGCAGCCAGGTTCAAAGTTTCACACAGTGATGGTTCAGGACATGGCAAAGATGTTTCTGGGGTCTGTGAAGAAATGTCAGCTTTCCTGATTCTTGTTCTGGATGACACAGAAACAAAATCTTTACTTCTTTTGTAAGTCCTTTCTGCCTGTCCCACCTTCGCATAAGTTTTGGCACCTGCAACCGGATTTGGATCATTCTTCGGTTTCAGAATCCAAGATGCTCTGAGTTTTCTTGTTACCTGATCATCTTTGATCTGTACGTTTTCTACGTGAGAATTTTTAACTGTTTGTTTGACAATCCTCTCACATTTCGTTTCCTGTGTTTTTGTTGCGATACGTCTTTTTGGTTTTGTGGTTTTTAACTCAAAATCATCATCATGATCATCATCACCATTGTTACCAGCACCAAATGGAACCAAAGATTTCTGACACTTTCTGGTTCCTTGGTAACAGTCGTCTTTGACTTCTGCAGTCTGGTTTACAGAAACATCCTGGTTCTCTTTAACAGAGTTTAAAGAACAGTCGTCTGATTCGTCAAACAGATCTGGAGTTCTTGACAAAACTGAAAGGTCTGAAGCAGACCCTGCAACTGTAGAATCTGTGGCTGTCGACTCTTTCTGTTGGTTAGTTCTTCGTTTTAAAGGTTTGTATGGTGAAAAATAACTCGTGAGATGAGCCGAGCCTTCTTTTACGTCTGCTTTAAGATTTTTTCTGTTTCTTGTGGAAGGACGAGTTGTTTCACTTTTAGGCAGAGCAGAGGTTTTCTTTCTTGCTGTTTGTCTTTTTGAGGAAATATTCTTAGAAGTAACAGGAGTACTGTCATCAGTTTCAGTCTCTTTTTTCAGTCTTACTTTTCGAATATTTCTACGTGGTTTTGTCACTGGTTCTGTCTTTAAGGAGGAGTTGCAACCATAATCATTTGCTGATGGTAGATCCTGGAAAATTGTCATCTCATCACTCTCTAAATGATGATTATTAGAATTATCTTTTTCCAGAAGCAAACTTTCTCCTGAATCATCTACTTCCATGATGACATCAGTTTCAGTTTTTGTGTCCAAATCGTCAAGGAGTCTACACTGTTTCATTTTGTTAGTCAACTCAGAAATGGAACTGTGTTGATCATTTACCAACAGACTCAAATCTTCTTTCATCCTTTCAGACTGTGGTGATACATGATAGACACCAGCTTTCTGTATCTCAGCCTGTACTGACAGAAACACAATTTGAGCCTCATAGAGAGGCCGCATGCTGACATCTTCGTGAAGCAGTCCCATAGCTTTGTCTGTGTGTGTTTTCACATCATGTGGATTACTGTTTTGAAGACAGATTTCAGCCTGCAAGCAACAGGATTCAATCTGTAAGGATGCAACATCTGAACGTCCTTCACATCGAATTTCTAAATCTTTTGCATTTCTCAAACTGTCAGGTAGTTCTGAACCACTCTCTGTCATTTTTTTCAGCTTCTGCTGCAGAATAATTCTCCTCTTCTCGACAAAGGTTTCAAGATTTTTCACTCTGTCGTCAGTTGTTTTCAGTTCCAAATCAGCCTTGTCTAACAGGCCGTTGTAAAAGAAAACTTCACCGGTAGCGATGCTGTGAACGAGCGAAAGTTTCTGAGCTACACAATCACCGCAGTGAGGACACTGACAGTCAGCTACGTGGACATCAATCCGGAGATCTCTGTACAAACTGGGTGACATGGAAACGAAGACGCTTTCCTCACCAACACTGGTCATAACTCCAGCGTCTCGAACACTCTCGAATCCCAGCTCACCGAGACTTCCTAGCCGTTCAGGTTTCTGAAAGATGTTCTGGAGATTGCGGATCACTGGTGTCTGAGGGTGTTTGGTTAGCACTGGTTTTATCTTCATGTTGTGATGCGACTCTGGTTCGAGGATTGTGGCTACCTCTGAGAGCAGACGGACTGATCCATCTGTATTTCCTGCCAGAGACTGTAATCTAGCCATTTCCAGCAGAAACTGGGAATACCTGATAAATAAATAAATAAATGAGTAGGGAAGCAACATCTGAATTTCCTGTCACATCTAAATTCTAATTTTTTTTTATACTGTAGGGAAGAAACACAATTTTTAAAAAGTAGTTAAATAAATAAATAAGTAGGTAAATAAAAAAAAAAAAAAAAAAAAAAGTTAATTTTTAAATAAATTAAAAAAGTAGGTAAATTAAAGAAATAAATTACTAAAAACAAAAAATAATAATAATAATGATACTAATAAATAATAAATTAGTGTAGGGTAGCAAATAAATAAACAAAGTAGTAAGAAATATATAAACAAACAAACAAACAAACAAACAAACAAATAAGTGAATAAAATGTCAAGGACTATATCCTGGATATCTCTCATTGAAAATGTTAATACATGACGAATAAAAAAAAAAAAACAAGTAAATAAATAAATAAATAAATAAATAAATAAAATTTTAAAAAAATATACATTTACACGAAACCATAAGACATCTCCAACTGAAAATTCACTAAATATTCACAAAACCATACACAGAATTTCAATTAGTTTTTTGTTAGGTTTTTTAATTTTTTTTATAGAAAGTTTTTAACTTAATTCTGGCTCACCATTTTGAAATACACAAGGCCTGTGAGATTTTTGTCGGGTTTTTTCTATTTTTTGTTTAGTAAGTTTTTAACTTAATTCTGACTCACCATTTTGAAATACACAAGGCCTGTGAGATTTTTATTCCTTCTTTGAGGTAACAGTGAGCATCCCTCTCCTCACCAATGTGGCGACACATCTGACCAAGATGTAGCAACGACTGCAGCAACTCCGTCACAATTGTCCACTTATCAAGAGAATGAAGCTCTGAAGAAAATTATCTTTTTTAAAAACAGTATTACAAAATGAAGCTTCTATGTTATTACAACATTAAAATGAGTACATGTCAGTATAATTATTTCAAAAAAGAGAAAAATGGAATGATTTTTTGTCGAGGAAATACTGTTAAATGAAGACAGTTAATATGAATTTGTTTTTTTTTTCTTGTTTGATAGTTTTTTCAACACATTTGGTTGTCCGGTATAAATGAGAACATTTTACAGTAAAGATTAATTTTAAAAATTCAGATGTAAAATGTTCACAGCATTTCTATACTGGCCAGACATTTAAAATACACAACTTGAAGCAGTAAATCATAACTGGCAAAAATCTTGGCAAAAATCCGTAATATTTAAAATGTAATAATAACCCACGATTATTTAAAGTTTAGTTTTTACAGATAATGTTTCTAAAATTATTAATTAATAAAAAAATAATTTGTATAATACAAGAACTAATATTAAAAAAAATATTACAATAATTTTTTTTTTTTTTTAAAGATATAAAGCAACAAAAAAAAAAAAAATAAAAAAAAATGAACGAAAAAAGCTATTGAATTTAAACCTTTTGCAGAGTTTTTTCCCTTGAGGAACTCTTTTCCCAGTAAGAAGTTTACAACCCCTGTATGTGTTCTCACAGCCTCGTGTGCTAGATCAAGGGCAGACAACTCAGAAGAAGGCTGTTGACTGTACGGCTGACACAAGATTTTGGACAGAAGTCTTTTTCTTTTCCCATCCACAAAGAAAGCTTGCCAGCACTTGTTGCTATTGGAGATGGGATTTTTCTCAACCATGTTAAAACTCTCTGTGACCTGTTGATTAGAAATAAAATAATTAATTTTCAAATTATCTGTCTGCCTATCTGTTACTTTGTCCCTCTATCTAACTCAGTGATTCTCAACCAGTGTGCTATGAAATTTTGAACAGCACACTAAGAAAATGCAAAAAAACCACGTGATCCCAAAATAAAACAAACAGTAGTATGCAAGGCAAAAACTAAAATATTCTTCACTTCAACAGACAAGTTAGTTGTCCTCAAAAAGAAAATAGTGATTTGGAAAAAAAAGAGCAATCACTGGCAATCTTGATATGTTCCCTTTATTGTGTTCTACCTGCATTAGAGAAATGATCTCTATTGTGTTTACTCAACTGACAGCCCTGGACGAAAGCATCAACAATTACTTTCCGTCATTAAAGACAGAAAAGTATGATTGGATTAGAGATCCTTTCATAAACCATTCTTCCAACACTGAACTTGAGTTACAAGAAGAAGAAGAAGAGAATTGGCCACCCTTTCTAGGTTAAAATTAAAACATTCTACTGTGCCCATTGATTCATTTTGGATTTCAATTCAAGAGGAGTATCCCATATTATGTAAAAGAGCTTTAGCAATTTTATTACAATTTTCAACTTCTTCTAAATGTGAATTAGGCTTCTCAACATTAAACAACATCAAAAACAAGAAGTGCAAAAGATTACATACAATGGAAGAAGAAATGAGGGTGTTTCTGTCTCATATTCAACCAAACATTGAGGAAATTATGAATAAAAGCCAGGCACAAATTTCTCACTAAAGAAGCCAGCTATTTCGACTGATGAAATTTGAAACACTGCAATGAAGTGAGTTCTTAGCTGTGTTTTTCTTTATTTAGTTTGATTCATTCTATGTGTCTATGACTAGTCTGTTTCTATGGTTGTATGTCATCTGTGATTGCTTTTATTTTGCAAAATACAAATATTTTTCATATGTATTTAGCCAGGTGTGCCACTAGTTTTTCATGTGTTCCATTGGCAAAAAAAAAGGTTGAGAACCACTGATCTAACTAGTTATACAGATCCAAATGTATATTAAAGATTAACAGCCTTTCAAACTATTATATATCCATTCTAGTTAGAAAACTGTTAACTGTGTATCAAGCACAAATACACAAACAAAACCACTCCCAATAAAGACTCCACATTCTTGTGTATTTTTCAGTATAGAAACAAAACCAAAATCAGCTATTTTAGTATCAATGATTATAATTTTTCAACTGTTAAAATCTTTTCATCCTGTGATATTAACAAATCAGCAGAAGATATAAATTTGTCACATCACT
This sequence comes from Chrysomallon squamiferum, assembly GCA_012295275.1. Classification (NCBI taxonomy): domain Eukaryota; kingdom Metazoa; phylum Mollusca; class Gastropoda; order Neomphalida; family Peltospiridae; genus Chrysomallon; species Chrysomallon squamiferum. Next base: position 6,806,019 of record CM022675.1, read on the forward strand.
GTACACAATGTGTAGTTGTCTATCATCTTCTTTTTGTTAGGAAAGATACCTCACCTTTAGTACTCTGAAGATTATTTGGCTTAAGGCTAGAGAAGAAAAATTATTTTTTCTTTTCTTTTCTTACCTGACCAGTCATCAGCAGAAGTTGTCCTTTTGCAATTAAAAGACTGGCACTGAGTTCTTCGGAAAGATCCTCTTCTGCTGCAGAGACAAACTTGGCGGCCATCTTGTAAAAGCCTTCCTCTAACAAAACTGTGACGAGTTTTTCTTTTGCTTTACAAACATTTTCCTGGTTGTTGAGATGAGCAGACACTTTTAGTGCAAGGAGGAGGACAGTTATTTCTTCAAAAGGCTGTAATGAAAAAATAATAATAATAAAGATAAATATATTTTAAAAAACCCAGAGAGAAATGGGAGAGAAATGAGAAACAGAGAGAGATAGAGAGATAGACAGACAGACAGACCCATAGAGAAAGTAAGAGGAAAAATGTAGGGAAAATGGAAGACAGAGAAAAGGAAAGGAAGATAGTTGGGGAAAAGAAAAGAAAAGAAAAGAAAATTACTAGGTAAATAAAAGAATATTAGGAATGTAACAAATCATAGAAAATGTAATAGTTATTTTAAAAAATCATTATAAATAAATAAAAAAATAAATAAATAAATAAATACAAATGTAATAATAACAATAGAAAATCCATTCTACTCTGTATCACACTTCAGTTAATGATAAATCACAACCTAATAACATTACTAAACAAATAACCTTTTGAAATAAAAAAAATTTACTTCTTAACAGTCTAAAATAAATAAATAAATAAATAAATAAATATCTAATAACAATAACAACATTAAATCCATTTTACTCCATCTCATACTTCAGTCAATCTACAAATCCCAACCTGAACACACCAGTAACAAGATAACTTACTGAAATAAAATTATTTACCTTTCTGCACAGTCTAAGAACTGATGCACAGATCAGCATGGAGTGGGACAAGGAATCGAGATCGAAACTGTCGTCGAGGGTTTCAGAAATTCCCTTTTCCCAGAGCTGCACTGCTTGTACAAGAGAGGCAGAATCACGCTCAGCAATGGAAAGAGAGTGAAGTTTGAGATCAGAAATCACACTGTCAGTCTGTTTGTCCTCGTCATCAGTGATTTCTGTCTCTGATTCACTTTTAGACACTATCATCTGAAAAAAATTTAAAAAAAAAAATTTAAAAACAGACTTTAAGGTGTTAAAGTAATCTTTGAAATGTATTACTGGATTTTTTTTTTTTTTTTTCTGTTTGTTTGCGTTGCCACAACTATAATTTTAAATACGTCATCTGCATTCAGATATGATCATGTGATTATACCTTGGTGATATATCTGTCAATATATGTATCATGTGACATATAATGTGACATACTTGTCTACATGTATCATATGACATACCAGTCTACACACATTATCCAGTGACATATCTGTCTATACATATCATCATCTGACATATATGTCTACTCATACCTTTTGTCATACCTGTCTATACATAACATAATTGTCTACACATATCATCATGACATACTTGTCTACATATATCTGTCAAGTAACAAATACACCTAACCTTATCAAAACATGTCTACCTATAGTGTCTACACATTATGTGATATACATATAAATATATCATCATATGACATATCTGTCTACCCTTATCATCATATAGTACACCTGTCTACATATATCATCATGACATACATGTCAATACATATGCGACATACCTGTGACATACGTGTGTATTCACAGTTAATGACATACCTGTCTACATATATCATCATGCGACACAATGAACTTCCAAAGGTTTGCTTCTCCCAGTATTAAACATGACAGGTTTGTTGAGGAGGTCTTAAGAATATCAAACACTTTATTCAGATATTCTTTTGGAGATCTGATCACAAAAACAAAAAAAACAAAAAATTCATAAAATTATTAATATTGAAAATAAATTAATTTTAATTATATTAAAGATGTAATTCTTAGTGAATTGCAATACAGCAATTTTAAAAATCAATTATTATAAAAAACAAAAAAATAAAATGATGATCAAATGGTTTATTAAAAAAATATTTAATAAAAAAAAGTTATTAAAAATTATTGAAATGTTTAATAGAATTTACAATAATAATAATTTCATTTTTAAAATAAATCACGTTTGTAGATTATGAAAGAATTTTTAATGATGATCCGGAATAAAAATAATAAAAAATAATCATAATAAATTGATAAAATAAACAAACAAACAAACAAATAAATAATATAACAATATACTTTTCAGAAGAGTCCTCTGTTAACCAGAGAACCTGAACCAGTTTCATCAGATATGTAGCTTTGACCTCTGGGTCAGAAGCCAAGGTTATAAGCTCATTCAAAATGGCTCGTTCAGCTTCTGGATATTTTCTCCTACAATGAAATGAATGTTTATTCTAGTTGTATTAATGTGCCTTTTTAATTATCAACAAAAAAAAAGTACTTAATTACTGAAACTTAATAATTTAATGGTTGGAGAGGAAGAGTTGTAGGCTGGAGAAAGATAAACACAAAGACAGAGAGAAAAGAAAGACAGTGAGAAAAAGAAAGAGAGAAAGAGTGAGAGAGTCAGAGAGAGGGACAGAGAAACTTCAGAGATTATGTTAGCGAAATGCTAAAAAGAACTTGCTGAAAGCAAAACAGAAAGTTACAGAATTTTGAAATTTAGTTTTCAAAATAGTGAAAACATAATAACACAATGATGATGAAAAAAAATGACAGACAGAAAGATGTAGAATTTGATATTTAGTTTCCTGAATGTTAAAAAAAAGAAATTAAGGAAAAAAAAAGAAGTTAAACTAGGAAAAGAAATAAGAGTAATGTACCAGCAAAAAAATGATAAGAGAAAAAGGTAAAGATTTAAGGATAAAGCAGACACTGTAAATATAAATATGAGATGTACCGGACATGAAAAACTTGGAATTCAGCTTCCAAACACAACAATATGTACTCCTCATCCAGTTTAGCGTCCTTCTTTTCAAACTCATCTTTCACTGTTCTGATACAAATTAAAAATATGTCTAGCTATTAATGATGAAGTAGATGAATATTTATCTATAAAATGTGCAAATTTAACACATTAATGTTTTTTTTTATACTTCTAGTAAAATTTATTGAATATTTTATTTCACTTTAGTAAAAATTCTATGTGATAATACGAAAAATTGTTTTGTGAGTTAGCATGTATGTTTTTATAATGTAAACAAATTAAATATATTTGGTATATTCCCAAGTGTTTATTTTCTTTGTTTCTCGTTAAAAAAACTAACTGGTGAATGTGTCTGTTTTAATTCATATGCTTATATATATAAACAAATAATTGTTTAATACAGATACATACATATATGCATAAAAAAAGAAAATTTCATGAAAAAATTTAAATTAAAGAAGAAAATATTCAAAATTTGTAAAAAAGCACTTGCTCTCAGTTAGAACATTTCTGAGAAAAAACAATCCACTTTAAGTGTATTAAACAAAATATAATAACTTGAAGATGTATTTTCGTAATTCAGCCATGAAATAAAAATTTTGAAACCACATACTTAGTCATGACACCTTCCAGACCTGCCTTCGCGGCATCTTTTTTCACTTGAAACCACGTCTTCATTAGGCTAGTCACGTGATCGTGGTCTAAAATTAGACAGATTACAATGGTTTCCATGGCGTCAAGCCACTGACATTTTCGCCTATGACAATCAGCCAAACTACTGTAGATCTTCCAGAGAGAACACTGGAAAGTGAAAAAAAAAAGAATAATAATAATAATACTAAAAAAAAATAATAATAATAATAATAACAAGAAAAAAAAAAGAGAGAGGTCGTATAACAAAATATTTTATTTAGTGAATATTTCTATTAAAAACATTAAATATTTTTTTGGATGCTTATGTGCATAAAATTATAGCTATATATTGTGTTTTGTGTATATTTATAGAATCACATTCATGCAATATATAGATAGAAAGGTAGTTAGATATAGATATAGATACAGATACAGATACAGATACAGATACAGATACAGATACAGATACAGATATAGATATAGATATAGATATAGGTATAGATATATAGATATATAGATATACAGATATACAGATATAGATATAGATATAGCTATATAGATATACAATAAAATGTTACAAATTTGGCAAATTGATAAATATACAGATAAATTTAATAACATCAGGAAAAATTATGTTTTAAAGGTCGTATTTGAAAAAGTCACTATAAAATTTAACACTTTCGCAAACAATAAAACTGTATAGCAATTTGTGAAACTTGTATAGCAATTCATGATTTAATTTTCAAAAAAAAATATTCAACAAACAAACAAAAAAAGTATTCTTCTAAATAAAGTGATGAAATCAATTATAACAAAACAGAAATTAAAAAATAACAAGAACAACAATAATAATAATAATAAATTTAACATTATTATAACACTAATAAGTCCTAGCTTTTTTTTTTTTTTTTTTTGGAGTATTTATTTTTAATTCTCAGACTGAGCTGTACCTCCTGCACTCTCTTGTTGACATTTTTGGAGTTTGAGTAGCACCAGAAAGAAAGGTGACAGCTGGCTGCCTTATAAAACTCCAGGGCTGGATCATCTAGGCCATTGGATAAACACACCTGTCCCAGTTTGACCAAAAAATATCCTAAACAAAATATATATAAAAATCATATATTTAGTAAAGTATTTTTATGAGAGATAGGTTTGTGGAAAATGTCTTTACAATAATAACCACTTAATAATTCTCTTCTTTTTATTGTTTTGTTTTGTAAAATGGTAACTTTTTATAAAGAAAAAAACAAATTAAACATCTTTAGTTATGTATGTATGTACATACACACACACACACACACACAAAATATCATTAAAAATAAATATAAGGTAAAACTATAACTTATTCTTAATATTATCAATATTAACAATAATAATAATAATAACTAAATAATAACAATAATAGTAGTAGTAATAGTAATAAAAATTTAATATCAAATTATTTGAAGTATGAGGTAACAGATTAACGTAATCTTTATCAACTTTTTCAAATATCTTCAAGTTCAAGGACATTGAAAAAACATTAAAAAAAAACACCAAAAAATTTAAAAAAAGGAAAAAGGGAATGTGTTTGATCTGTTTATATCTGAGAAGTAATCTGTCTCTATGTGTCCTATCTCTGTTTATATCTGAGAAGTAATCTGTCTCTATGTGTCCTATCTCTGTATCTGAGAAGTAATCTGTCTCTATGTGTCCTATCTCTGTTTGTATCTGAGAAGTAATCTGTCTCTATGTGTCCTATTTGTTTATATCTGAGAAGTAATCTGTCTCTGTGTCCTATCTCTGTTTATATCTGAGAAGTAATCTGTCTCTATGTCCTATCTCTGTTTATATCTGAGAAGTAATCTGTCTCTATGTGTCCTATCTCTGTTTATATCTGAGAAGTAATCTGTCTCTATGTGTCCTATCTCTGTTTGTATCTGAGAAGTAATCTGTCTCTATGTGTCCTATCTCTGTTTGTATCTGAGAAGTAATCTGTTTCTCACCACAGACATGTTTCTCCTCCATCTTGTGTTTTGCGTCTAGTGTAGATGTCTCTAAGTCTTGAAGATACTGATTTAATGTTTTTATACTCCACTCTCCGATCTTTGTGTGCATGCTTCCTGTGTTGCCGAGACCTGGTATGTCCTTCAACATTTTCTCCAAGCTCTCATCTGTTTCTGAAGTGTAATAAAATGAAAAAATAAAACAAAACAACAATTGTTAAATAAATAAATAAATAAAATATAAAAAAAAAATAACAATTATTAAATAAATAAATAAAAAAAATAAATAAATAAAACAAAATAATAATTATTACATAAATAAAGAAAATAAGAAATAAAATTTGATCATTTTTTTTTTTTCACTTGCTAAAATGGTAATGGAACTGGTCATATGGTGATAAACAAAGAGTAAAATGTAAACTGGGATGTCAGCTGGAAAAATGATCTACAATTTAGTAGAAAGCATTGAAAAAAAAACTTTTTAAATAATTAATAATAATAATAATAATAATAATAATAATAATAATAATAATAATAATAATAATAATAATAAATAAATAAATAAATAAATAAATAAATAAATAAATAAACAAACAATCATTAATTAATTTGAAAACTAGTGAATCCATTTGTTTATTTTAATTTGTAAATACTAGATTCATTTAGGTTATTTTCATGGTAATTTTTATAAAGATATTACTTTCAGTAATATTTAAATTAATGCATATTTCTCTTAATTGAGTATCAAACTTATTAGAAATTTATTTAAAATCTACAATCAAATGTTTTCTGAGAGATGAAATGGATGATGATGATGATACAATGCAAACATGGTTAACTTTTTAAAAATATTTTTATGTATGTATGTATGTATGTATGTATGTATATTTATTTATTTATTTATTTATTTATTTATTTATTTATTTATTTATTTATTTATTTATTTATTTATTTATTTATTTTATTTTTTTATTTTTAGTACCATAACCTTTAATTTATACACCATGCCATACTGGATGGGACAATAAATCACCCATCAAGCTTTAGCCATTTTCTCTAACCTCCAAGTAACGAACTGCCCCTATTTAAAAAAAGGATGGTGGTATATGTAATCTTTATAATTAATGTTCTATAACACAAATAGCAATAAAGACAAAATATTTACCTGCGTTAGTCAAAAGCCAGTACTGCAGCTGAAGCTTAACATGGGAAGTCCCCAGAATTGCTACATTGATTTGTTTGCACCTTCTGGAATCGGTAACGTTCTCCAAGAGTAAGAATTCATGCAAGAATCTGTGACCAACATCTAACATTTGCAGGAGAGTGTTAAGTAAAAGTGAAAGCTGTGAAGGTTTCCTGTTCAATCCAATATTGCCTAAAATTCATTAGTGTCACATAGCTCTCACAAAATGTATCACTTACATAGAAAGGGAGAGAACCGACACAGGCATTAGTCGTTAGAGTGATGGTTCTTGTCAGACAGGTTTCCACAAATAGAATTTCGACGGTTTCTTTGTTTAAAAAGTTGTCTACCTGTATGAGAGTCTTTGACAGCCAGGTTACGATCTCACAAATGTTGAAAGACTGGACTGGTACAGATTTCGTAAGTTCAAGCAGCAGATCAATTTTTGCCTCAACTTTTCTTTCGAGAAAGAATTTGACTGCAACAATGATGAGCTTAAAAATGTAACAGCAGTGATCAGGATTTTTGGAAAAGAGCACCAAGATTTCGTAGAATTTTTCAAACACCAACAAGAACTGAGGTATTAAATTCGCGGCATCTTTCCTCGTGTTTTGAAGGTCGATGAAACGGGTAAATGCCATCTCAGCTTTGTCTCCCGGGACAGGATTATTTTCCGGATTGAGGGTGAGGAACTTGACAGCCACAAATCGCAGATTTGAGCTAATTTCAAAATCCGTGAATTGGCTGTCGTCCTCTAACTTCAGAGCAGAGTTCCACAGCGAAGTGTACGAGTTCATTACGATGACAGTGCAAGTTTCTCAGAATCTCTTTGTCCAGGACGGAAAGTTCTTCATAAAGAAATTCAGCAATTTCAGTCAGCTCTTTAGCAAAGTCCTGTAAAAAAAAAAATAATAAAAAAAAAAAAAATTAAACATTAATTTTCATTTACTATGATTTGTAAATTCATATCAGGCATTTTTATATGAGACAGTCAAAAAAAATATGAGCAATTTGTTTTTTGTTTAGTTGTTGTTTTTTTGTTTTGTGGTTGTCTTTTTTTGTTTTTTAATTTTAATCTTAGAAATTTAATTTTAAAATCAAAATCTAATACAATGACAGAACCATTTGTTAAAAGTACAAATGAAGGTCCATTTTAAAATATTTTTATTTGTTAAATATATTACAATTAAATGTACATTCCCTATCTACATTATCTCAGTTAAAAGTGTTTTTGCAGATATATCTCCTGCTTTTTGTCATTATTATTTTTATTAAACATACTCACATACTTATTCACATGAAGCAGTAACAGATATAATATCAGTAAGCATGTAAATAAAAACAACATTTTAACTTGAATATTCCTGTAATCAAAATAATTACCTGTGGAGGAAGTTTCGATACGATATGATACAACAATTTGTGAACTGTCAGTGCAAATGGAAGTTGTACATAGTCTCTGCACCTCGCATAGGCTCGACAGCAAAACACAACAGATTGTACAAGATCCTTTTTTAACCCCTGATCCAAGAAGTGGTACACTTGCATGAAAAAGTTTGATGCAAAACACACCACAGTCACGATATTCTGCTCTACTGCAGTTGTCAGATGCAAAGATGGGAGCCAAACCTCTCTGAAATGAAAGTATTAAAATAACTTGTTACTTAATGAGGGGCAGAGAATGACAAATACAAAACTGACAGTCCTGTTATTTCTGTCCAAGGATAATGACTACATGAAATTTGAAAATGATCTGTTTATTTTATATCAAATTTTTGGACTCAGGAGGTCCAAATGTATTTTGTGATTAACTATATTATTATTATTATTATTTTAATAGTTATCATAAATATTAAAAGAGACATATGAAAGTTTGAAAACGTTTGGATTACTCTAAGAGTCTAAAACATCTATATTTGTTTGAAAATCCTTCAGTCAATAACTTTAAATTGTTAAGTAATCTACTTTGGAAATTAGAAACTTATTTATTTTATTTTATCAAAACTGACTGAATTCACTGGCTTTTTATTAAATCAAATTTTACTGAGCACTGAGAATGAGACGTTATCAAATATCATGATTATGATTATTTCTTTTATACATTTAATGATTTATAATTCACTGTTCAGTTAGATTAGATCTTTCATTAAAAATTAGAAAATAAACGTTTGAACGAGGCTGATTCCCAACTTTTATTCAGTGAAACATGAAAGTGATTAAAAATTAAACTTCCTAAACAAGTTATGAAACAATTTAAATTTTAATCAAATTAATGTGAAAACTGAAATAATCCAATCACGGTAAACGTACCGTAACTCGTGTTTGTAATTGATCAAACATTCCCTGAGAAATATCGTCTAAAATTTGTTTATATGACATGTTTAGTTTGCTTTCCACTAGTATAATCAGAGATTATCACAATAAATAGAAAAGTCGGAGAAAATATTTATTTTAAAATTTCCGCCATGGGTGCGTTGTTGTTATAATCGATTCCTTTTCGAAACACAGAGCTCCGCCTGCAAACCAATCGGGTTCCGTGTCGGATAATGATAACTATATTTATTAGGAAGAATGCCCAAAATTGCAAACGGCTATAAATAAGTAATAATATCTAATCTATTAACGTAAATGTAGTAAACATTTGTTTCAAATGAATAAGTAATTAATTCATTAGTAAGCTCTTAATAATTTAGATTAATTTCTGATAAATCATAAAACATTCAATCATCAATGATTCATTTTTCTAACTTATTATTTTTATTTCATTCTTAATAAGTTAATTCATCTTTTCACTAAGTAAAATAACGTTCTGTTTATAAATGTAAAATTTATAGTGGTTTCTTTCTTTCATAGCAATTTAGTGCCTCTAATTACATATATTCGGGATCTTGATAAACAACGACAATTTCCGAATGTAACATGACCTCTTGCCGCTATGCAAATCATTTGTGTCAGGCAACAAACATGGCGGACTGTAACCTTGGGGCAAATAACATCACTACACATTCTTTCTTCTTGGTGGACAACATGGTGAGTTTATTTTTTATAATTAATGTAATTTAGTAATTAGATTTGTGTAAAATTGGTATATTAGGTGATATAATGAACGTTTGTACTGAACGATCTCACGAAATAACGGTTTATCTTCCATTACTATGGACGCTTTTTTCTTCCTCCTGTCAAATAATGCAAGCAGGTGCGAGAAACATTCAGTCACTTATGTTATCGTTCCGTCTGCTTTCTTCACCAGTTTACGATTTCATTCCTTGAAAATTATAACTGACACAATTGTTTGTCAGCGATGTTACAAAGTTGCTGAAAATAGATTGAAATAAAATAAAATAAATCTATTTCGTTTATAAGATTTTCGATAAATTCACAAATAATGTGAAATGCGAAATGGTTTAAGTTTTAACTATATTAGATGTTCTTGGAAAATTCTTTGACATCTAAAAAATATCTGGATAAAATTTGAAATTTAAATAATATTTCTGTTTAATTTTGTAACAGAGGTATTTCTAATTGATGAGCCATGTTCAATCCATTCATTAATAAACAGTTTTAAACTTTAAAATTTAAAAAAATATTTTGACCAACCCGCTATTAACTGCAAAATATTTGTCAAAAATATAAAAAGTTAAATCTATGGAACAAATACTTAACATACATATACATAACTGTTATTATAATATATATTTTTATATATATATAAAGATATTTTGAAAAAAAAAAAAGGATAGTTTTAATTAGAGTGTTCTGTTTAAAAACATCAGCAACAACACAATACAATTAATAAGGGTAAAAAAAAAAATATAGAAAAAATTATATTTTTAACATCCACATGTATATTATGTTCTTGAAATGATCTGTTCTGTATTATTTATTCTGACCAGTTTAACCCAATATATGTGTGTGTGTGTGTGTGTGTGTATTTCTATATATAATATTTCTAAATTTAATAATAATAATAGTTTGTTTTTTTTAAATTAGAAAGATGCCGATTTTTTAGGTGTTTTTAGAACATAACTTCAAAAATTATTTAATTCCAGTTTCAATAAAATTCTGTTGAACATAGAATAAAAAAACCTTTTTGTTTGTTTGATGAGTTTTTTGTTTTATTTAACATTCAACAAGCATTTTAATTTATTATATCTTAGTTTCCACTAGGCCAGGTTTTATTATCTTAAAATGCCTTTTAATTAATAATTAGGCAGACATTTTTTTCTCTCATTTTCCTATTTCCATTTTTTATTATTATTTTAATTTTTTTTTTTAAATTTTAAATTTTTTATTTATTATATTAATTTTTTTTATTGTTTTTTTTTAAATTTATTATTTATTATATTAATTTTTTTATTGTTATTTTTTAAATTTATTATTTATTTTATTATTCTATATATATATTTCTTTTAATATTTTAATAAAATATAATTTTTTTTTTAAACCACTTGAAAGTGAAATTGAAATTAATTTATGATATGGTCAAGCAATTGTTAGCCAAGGAATAAAATTTAGTAAAAAGATTTTTTTTGTTTTTTTTTAGATTAAAAATATATTGTACTTACTAAACTTTTCTTTTTAAAAAAGTTGATTTTTAAAAAATTTATTTTAATTTATTTTATTTGAACAATGACCCACCTGTTTTGTGACATTTTAAGTATTACAGCTAATAAATTAAAAAATATATTGAAATATTTCATTGGAAGGTTGCTTTGACACAGTGTTAAACCATTTATGTAACCCATCATATCAAAACAAGTCCCAAGTCATAAGCTTTACACACACACACACCTTATCTCTTTCAAAGAAAAACTGGTAGATATTAATTCTAAGATATATTTTAGAGCACTTTTATGAAGACTGTTATTTGCTGGTATTTCAGTTTCTGAGAAAAAGTCAGATTGTTGTGCAAACTTTATCACCTGCCAATGTCACACTGGGACAAATGAGGCATCAAAATGAAGCCTATTTTACAAGAATCTGAAAATGTTCATAGCTCCTATCTGCCAAAATGTTATTTAAGGACTGGTTCAGTGCAATGGGTCACATATATTAAATAAGTATTCATAACTGGTTTATTATATACTGTGATTATACCTTCCACTCTATGAGAAGGTGCATTTAAAACATCACTTGATGCTAAATGTAAAAGAGTGTTTATAGTGTGGCAGCTGGTTTCCTCTCTAATATTATTATTATACAGAAATATATATCTGATATTAATTTTTTTTTTAAACTGAAAAAAAGTTATCAAGTATCATTCATTTATTTTTCACATTTTATTTTATTTTTTTTATTTTTTTTTTTTTTATTTACATATTTATTTTTAATCAATTAATTTTTTAATTTTATTTTATTTTATTTAAGTTTTCATTATTTATTTTCTTCTATTTATTTAGTTTTTCCTTTATTTTTTTTTTTATTATTTATTATTATTACTATTTTTATTTTATTTATTTAGTTTTATTTTTTAAAAAAATATTTTTCGCCTAAAACATATTTATTCACTCTGCAGTC